>JASCZI010000576.1:24964-35459 GCA_036250425.1 Stylosanthes scabra | reverse complement strand
GCTATAATAACCGTCAAATGCCAAGTCCAACTGAGCCTCTTCTACCGCTCCAACGGCATACGGTACTTGTTCAAACTCTACATACAGCTCGATCACAGATGCATGTTCCATGTTTTCTAAATAGATTGAAATCATTTGTTGCAGACTCACATCATCCACAATGGACATTGTTTGAAACTGCATAAATCCACCGAATACTAAAACCGGACGCCTATACAACATACTTTTCACAACTTTCATCACATTAATCTCCACATTTTGACATATCACACTTTTAAGCTCTTCGAACAATATCATATGATGAACAACAAAGAGACATGGATTATCACACATAAATATTATACCCTCCGCAGTATGAGATATAACATGACCATTATAATACACCTTCATACGAACTTCCATCACTCCTCTAGTTTAAACGAGTCGAATCGAATAAATAAATTTCCAAAGTGATGGCTTACCTTCAACCGAGAGCAAATGAAACCGAAACGAAACCGAAACGAAGACGACGCACAGAGAGCAGAGCAAGCGAAACTCTGGATGAACACAGCTAACAAGAGCAACAACACGGGCATTTTTTTATATCCATGCCCTCAAGCAATCCGTCATTGACGGATTCCAGGAGCAATGCGTCAGTGACGCATAGAGCAATGCGTCAGTCACGCATAGAGTAATGCGTCAGTCACGCATAGAGAATGCGTCAGTCACGCATAGAGAATGCGTCAGTCACGCATAGGCGTGCAAAAAAACTCATTCCTTACGTGAACTATGCGTTTTTGACGCATTCTTTTTTATGTTTTTTCTTTTTTCTTAACGTAAACTATGCGTCACTGACGCATTGTGTTTCCCATATTGAGGGAAAACACCCCATTAGTGTCATATGCTGGCAAAACACACGCTCTTTTACCATTTTCAAAAAAATTAGCCGCGGATTCACGGTAGAGGAAAAGAATGTTTTTTATTTTTGTTTAATACAAATCCCGATAACACGGATCCCAACGCATTGCAAAGCTTTGTGTACTTGATTGGATGAGATGGAAATATATATGGTAGTTGCATTGTGTGTTATAGTTATAGTTAGCCATAGAGACCATATCTCAAAAGTAATTTAAATGGAAAAGAATTGATGGAGATACCAGGATAGTTGGTGACCCCATTCTCTATCATTAAAATGAAGATCAGATCGATGGTATGGTAGCTAGGCATAGCTAGGTAGCTAGGTAGAGGTAGTTCCCTAAAACGATGGGAAAAGGCATGCAATCATGGAATGGGTTTCCTCCTTTTGCTTCACACTAACCAGTAACCACTGCTGATTCAAGATACTTGCTAAGGACGTAGTATTTCACTTAATTATTTTATCTTAGTAAATAAAAGAAATCTAGTATAATATTTCGTTGTGCCTTGGACGGGCAACTGAGCAACCGGCATTTAAAAGTTTAATGTGTCTACCAAGCATTGAAACGACACCTAAATTGGTTTTTTGTGAAGGTTGATTAGTGATAGAGAAAACTAGGGAAAAGGATTGTGAATTTGGTAGGAATAAGGTGAGGTGTGATTGTGAGATACAAAAAGGGATGGGGGCTCCTCGCATGAGGGTGATAGATGGTTTCATAAATGGGAGGAGCTTTTAAATTTAAAGCAACTCCAAGATCTGTAATTGAAAGGGGCTCCACTTTCTGTGCTCCCTGCTGCAGGGTCCCCATTCTCTCTGTTTAGTGTTTAGAAGAGAGTGTGGCGTCACATGACCAACCTGCAACTCTAATGAAATGAGCAAATAAATACAAAGCCATCCCTCCCCCTTCATTCCTCTTTCAGAAACAAGCTAAGTAGTCACACTTTCCATCTTATTATATTTAACAAACACATTGTGCACTGGCTCTACCCACCATGGATGCTTTCACCTTCCTCAAGTACTGGCGCTCTGCGGGAGGAGAACCACCACTACCACCACCTCCTGCTGCCCCTCAAACCATCCACCACGACGAGGGGCCTTTCATAGACCTAGAGTTTATGCTACCCGAGGATGATGATGATGATGATGATGGCCACATCAGCTTCACGCTCTCCCCTTCAACTAATAACCACTCCAACATGGACCCTTCTCCTCCTCCTCCTCCGCCTCCTCCCCCCTTCGCTGCCTCCTTCCTCAAATCCGCTACCAAGTTCCGCGTCTTCATGTTGGGCCTCAAGAAGCCCAAGCCCAACTCCACACAAGAGGGGAAGCTCTGCACCGTCAAGTTCAAGGTTGAACAAGTCCCCATCCTGTCCTTGTTGACTAGAGATAACACATCTAAACCAAGAGCTTCTTCGGACAACAAACCCGAATCACTCAAACATACACACTCGTTATCTTCTCCTTCTTCTTCCTCGGAAGAGAAGCGTTCAATGACCAAGTATTTGAGAATGGTGAAGCCTCTCTCTCTGTACATAAGGGTTTCCAGGAGTAGGTACAATGAGAAGCTCAACCAAGGAGAAGAAGCTGAGGGAAGCAAGCATTTGGGGAAGAGCCGATCCGCCTCTGCTGCGGTGTTGGTTTCGTCAGGGCGGCGTGATGATTCTCTGTTGCAGCAACACGATGGGATACAGGGCGCCATTTTGCACTGCAAGAGGTCCTTCAATTCCACCAGAGGTCACAATCATTTCCTCCCTTTTCATTTCTTTTTATTTTATTTTTGTATTTATTTTTATTTCATATTCTCAAACAGAAGAATGCGAGTCTTCTCAGCTACCACGTTCTATCAGCAATCCATTGCATGACACTTGATACATGCACAACTCTCATATGTTCTCAAATTAAATGCCACCTCTGCATTATGTAAAAAGTGATATTTTTTTTAAGCTTAGAAGGGCAAAATTTGGAAGATAAATCAGATAAGTATGCAGTGGGGTAATGGTGGCATGTGACAATGGCTGTTTAAAGATCAATGCAAGCTCATTCACCTCAGCAGTCAGCACCATTATTTTCTCCCTGTGCCCTTTCTATCTTATTATGTAGTACTATTATGTAAAGGCTCTTCTTTCTCGCTAAAAGAATCGCATCTTTTTCCTATGTAAGTGTGTAGCAACACTTTTGAACCCACATCCTTATGTAGAAATTGACAACTTTAGTAGCAGCAGTACTGTTATATAAATGATAATATTGGACGTCTTAGTAACTTTCATTGGTTATTTACCAATATTATGCTTTTGTCTAAATAATCCACTTTCTTCATGCTTTTAAAATGCTGGGCTCGAGAACATGCACCGGTACGGTGCTTCTTCGAATAATTGATACATATTATATGTTCCAGTTAATATATCAGTGCTATAATATAGAGTATATAGAGTTGATAAAGTTTGAAGTTTTTAATAATTTGTAGTGTCATGGTTACTTGAAGCCACGGAAAATGCGGTCAGAAAGAGAGGAGGGGGTGAATTTAGATAGGGACATGCATGAGCAGTGAAAGTAGGATTTTCTTTCGAGTGATCGATCAAGACAGAAAAGAGCAAAAAAATAAGAAAGAAAACAAACACAAAAACAAAAACACACAATAAAACAAGTGATTCAGTGTTGTGTCTGTGTGTGCGGGGGTTTTGCTTCTCTCGGCCTCAATTTGTCTCAGAAGGCTACCAGGTGTCGCAATTGGCGAATTAATGTTGAGGATGCCGCTTCTTGTACCAGATTTAATTTCTCCATTCCTGCCGCACTTTTGCCCCCACCAAATGCATTTTTAGTTTTCTTTTTTACCAAGATTTTCATTAAATTATAATCATAAGCCCAATTAAATAAATATATCAAACCATAAATATTTATAAATAAACAATTTAAGTTTCAAGAATGATACGAAATCAACGTTAAAGAGCCAATAAAATCAATTACAGGTTATCATTCGAAACTAAAAAATTTACCATCCAAAACTAAAGAAATTTATCATCCAAATAGAATATCGAAACTAAAAAAATTTATCATCTAAATAGAATATGAATTATCATCCGAAATTCATCTATCACCATCACCAACAACTGCAGCTACCTAATCTCATCACCACCGCCGTCTAACCCTAAATCACCACTAACTGAATCCTCACCAACACCATCACGACAAAAACAACAAGAAAAAGCACAAAAAAAGAAGGAAAAAGAAGAAGAGGAGGTGGCTGCCGCACGGTTCAATAGCGATGAGAGTAGAAAAAGAAAAGGCGGCGGTAGTGTGGCGCGACGCGAAAAAACACCGTCGTACTGCGGCGATATTGGTGCACGATCTCCATCCTTGGCTGGTTAGCAGCCACTCGTCGAGATGATGAGATGGTGGAGGCAAGGAGAAGGAGAAGGTTTAGAGAGAGACGAAGGATGGTGAGATGGTAGAGGTTAGAAGAAGGAGAAAGGGAAGGAAAAGAAAGGAACAAAAATTATGTTATTGGCTCTGTTTGCTAGCAACAATGTGGACTCCGGAATAGTACTTTTTTATTTGAACTAATATTAGTGAATTCTTTATTTTTTGACTAATGATATTGACCTCTTGACCTTTCTCCTCATATATTATTATTATTATTATTATTATTATTATAATACCACGAAACTCATTAAGGAGTCAACAACTAAGTTATCATCTAAAATTTATATGAGTTATCATTCGTAATTTACATATCTAATATTAAGTCATCATTCAAAATTTATATGAGTTATCATTCGTAATTATTGTTGGTTCTCTATTAGTATTATGTTGGTTTTTTAGTTTTTTTATATTATTATTATTATTTGGTATTATGATATGTTATCACATAATTTTTTTTTTTTGGTGATGATACTATTACACAATTGATAAACCTACGATTTTTTTTTGGTATTATAATAAGTGAGGCCTAATGCTATAATTGCCCAAAAAATAGCTCGCACCTTCAAATTCTGTGGGGTTGACAAAATGATCGAGTAAGGCTCAAATTATGAGCTGAAAGTCTGAAACTCAATTTGGTTCCTTTGAAGTCATTTCTCACTCTATAATGTTTTTTTTTTTTTTTTTTATCGTATTATCTTTTAGTCCAACAAATCAATAATTAATCAGTTATATATGAATTTAAACTCCATTAAAAAAAAAATTTCATCTAAATTCCATTAAGAATTTGCCATTAATCAATAAATTATTATATACATAAATTTAATGCTAATTGATGGCTTAAAAATTACTTTCGACCTAAAGAATAATCACAAGACACAAAAATTTGTCGAGTCGAAAATATTGAAGAACCATTAACAAATAGATTTCAACTTAGAAAAAGGACAGTGACTCTAAAAAATGAATTTACAGTATTTGAGTCGAGATGTATGATTCGAGTCGAAATGTATCGAAAATTCCACACTTGACAGATTTAAAAACTGAGAATTGACAAAATGCGAAATGTCGAAACATATATTTTTTCTTATACGAAAGTAACTGCCAAAGAACGTGGGTAGTTTTCTCCAAAAATTTGAAGGACGTTGATAGAAAACTTGCGAGCCAATTAGATATTCTTTGTTGTGAAAAGAGAAATAATTAATTTAAGAATAAAATGTTTATTTATTTACAAATGTTTAATTTACGTATAGTTATAACTTCAATCTAAGACATGAATTTTATTAATAAAAAATATAATCGAATGATCTAAAATAGAATAACAATATAAAAATATGATTTTTTTTAAAAAAATGCATAAAATAATTATGAAACAAAGAAAAAAAAATAAGATTAAAAACATATTACTTTTCTTTTAATATCAATATGTTATAAAATTATTTTTTGAAAAAACTAAAACATAAAATTTGAGAGAGGCTAAAACTAAAAAAAAAAAAAAAATTGGAAGGCCAAAACTAAAAAAAATAATTTTTTTATTAAAAAAAGAAAGAACTTTGGAGAGGTCACTGCCCCCCTTCAAAGTCATGGCACTGATAGACTTTGACTTCATGTGATATGTGTAATGTTATTTTTTTCCGGTCAAACATTTTCACCTTCACTCTAATCCGGCATACAAATTACCTTTTTACTTACTTTTCTAGAAGCTGAGTAACTTAACCGATTATCACTACAGTATTTACACGGGCGTAAAAAGTTCGATCTTTTCTGTTATGTCCACACGTATATGCAATTAAAAAATAGTAAATACTCGTTTCGGCCCTTGATTATTATTGCGTCTCCTAATAAATTAATAATGATAATTTCGTTCTTGACTAAATAATTTATAGAACATTATGACCCTCAATAAATAAAAAAGGATAACGCGATCCCTGACCAAATCATTCGTCGGACAATCTGACTTTTCTATTAATGTTACTATTAAACTTCTGTCAATTTTATCTTCTAACTCCATCAATTTGTCATTTAATTTAAATTCTTAATCACATAAAATAACAACAATAATTAAAATTTTATCTTTTTTAACAAAGACACCAACAATATATAAAAAATATAAAAAAAATTATTGTAAGTAAAAACATACAAAACAAATTGAATTAAACCTCCCTCCCTCTGTTACTCTTTCTGTTCCAATTTTTCTTTTGCTAACAGTCTATACTCTACAAAGTACAAAGCATTCGCCACTATGAGGTCGTCACTCTTTACCATTTGGAGGGCGAAAAAAGGAAAAAGAAAATTACATCAGCATCAAGTTTGATGATACAGAAGAGAGGTGGGAATTGAAGAGATTATTCATTGCAGAGAGCAGGAAAAAATATCTACGATGATCTAGCTATATACTAATATCTTTGAGGCAATTGTCACCATGGAAGATGAGGCCAGAGGTCACGTTGTATTCAACTGTGCAATTCAAAACAGCCACAACTTTTCTCTTAAACATATTCAGAACCTTCACCCTCCCATCGATCCGAGTGTAACTGCTTATATTCAATGCCTGATCCTCCTCAACGTCCCTCCTCAGCCCCGGCGCATCCAACAGCTTCTTCGCCACCACTTGCATAGTCACGTTCAACATCGCCGTCCTCTTCCCCTTCGTCTTCCCCGGCGGCAACGTTCCCACGCCGATCCCAATCCCGTCGTAAGAGATCTGTGTGGTTGTGGTGCCGTACCTGAAGGTGAAGGAGTTTGTGTTCTTCACGATCAAGTGAGCGAGAAGCGTGACGTTATCAGAAGAAGAAGTAGCGGTGGCGTTTGCTTTCAGGTTTAGGGTTCCGTTGATGATGGTGATACTGTCGAGCCTCACATCTGGATCCTGAACGTTATAAACGGTGAAGCTCAGAACTATGAGTATGACTGCGACTATGCAGATGAGAGCAGTGACGCAGCCGCAACAACAGACGGCTGTCTTGATGCGTCTGATTTGCTTCTCGGAAATGGCTTCTTGATGATGTGGATTCAAGGGACTGGGACTCGGTGATATGAATGAAGATAAAGGTTTGAATGGATCCCTCCGCTGCGGACTCTGATGATTCTGATGATGATAAGCCATTTCTGTGTTTGTGTTGTATGGTGTTGTTTTTCACCGTTTTATTGTTACATATTATATGGTTTATTTGACTGGCATTATTAGTCATTTGGAAACAGAATAATGTTTTGAAGATCATGATTGTAACGTAGCTTGATAGCTCAGTGTTTTGACCTGCAACTTTAATTAAGTACTTCTAAAATGGAGTCAGTCTTCTAGACGCGTTTTCGCGAATGGCACGGCATTATTGTTGACCTAGTTTATGTCTTTAATTAATTTCATAATGATGTATCTACATATACTTTTTTCTAATAGATATTTGTTATTAAAAACGACCGATAAAAAATAATAAAGTATGAAAATGAAAAAGACTAGAGACAATACATTATGATCAATAAAAAATCAACATATAGCTACAGATGATAACTCATATAAATTTTGGATGATAATTTAATTTTGGATATATGAGTTACGGATGATAACTCATATAAATTCTGGAGAATAACTTAATTATTGGTTCCCTAATGACTCTTAATGTTAATTTCGTAGCACTAGATGAAAATATACCTTTTACAGTAATGTTACATGTATCATTGTGCATCTCATGTACGTTATTTTCAACACGAGTACATAAATTTTATTCAGGGCATTTAGTTCTTGAAGGTCTAAGGATTGTTGAAATAGCTAGCCACGTTAACCACCTTAAAATTTGCAATATGATATAGGAAGGATATCAGATTAGTGGATGCGTATAAGAATAATTAAACAATTTCTTGAATTAAATATGGGGTGAGTTTAACTCTAATATAAGATAGATCTAGTTTCACCCGGTTCATCTAACTATTAAATATGTATGGTCTAGAAAGACTGGTTTGTATCATTCCATTTGAAAATTAGTGTGGGAAAAGTGTACAAAGAAGGAAGGAAGGAACAGAGGAGTTGTCGAGTTGACCCGATAAAACCAACATACTAATTCTCATATTAATTAGCAGTCTGCTTTCATTATTTTCCATATGAATATTCAACAGATATTTGGTAATTATCCATAGACTACTACACAGGAGCTCCTCAGCTTTTTTTTTTTTTTAGGGTTTTGGAGCTCCTCAATTCAAAACAGGCTCACACACTTTTCTTTATCTATAGAATTCTCCCATTTTTTATGACCTCTTTTTTTTTTTTTTCCTTTTTATGAGGGGAAAAAAACAAACAAACAAACAGAAGTGCCGCCTGCGTGACTTGTTTCTTAAGTTATTTTTACTTTAAAGAAAAATGGCAGAAGTCCAAAAGGTATAGACAAGCAAATTCATACATATCACACAAGAGCTTTATAGAATAATAGTTATCATGTGTCCCAATGAAAATTTTATACTTTTTTATCTTAATTAATATAAAATAAATATATCAGTTTGTTGGTGCGATTATTCTGTTTTTAAAATGGATATATCAAATCTTCTAAATATGATTTACTTTTTTTTTTAGCAAATAGATTGTTCCCACTATAGTTTACTAATTTAATATATATGTGTGTGTATGTAAATAAAATTGCATTAGAAGAAACACGTTATTAGACAGTTTTTTGGGTTAAAAAAGAAAAAGCGTCAGAATACATGTTAAGCAGACGGGATAGGGGATTGGATTGTAAATCCATCTTACAAAAGGGAATAAGGGATTGTGATCATTAAGCAGAGGAGGCTCATGATCATGAAAGAGCCAGTGCACAAACTCGATTCTCAATATAATACACTTTATTTCTGGTATGTTCATCACCATCACCCTAGCTATCTAGGAATCATTCTGGGCTAGAAAATGACATTAAAAAATATATATATTAACCTCGGCATTCACCATATGAACATATTACCATTCCACCATGTCATTTGTATAATACATGTTCGGCACTGGCTGAACCAGTGACCCTCATGTATATATATATATATATGATCAAGAAATAAAAGGTAAAAAAATAGTGATCACTTTAGAATTAAAAAGTAAAAAAAAAACACTATACCACTCTCATTTACAGAGAGAGATATAACCCTACCTCTCCTTGGGTAAGAAGTAAGAACTTCATGAATAGGCAGAGCTGAGTCAGGGAATTCCTTGGATCCACATGTGAAGGAAAATGAGGTAGTTACTCTAGTAGAAAAGCATCCCACCAATCTCCGTTGATCTTTCTTCAAAATTTTCCATATCCAATAAAATGTGGATGTATCTTCAGAATATCTATGATGCACTTGGGAAAGATCAACAGGTGAACATCTTCTCTAACGTAGCTGTACCGCACTTGAGGGTGTGCATGATACATGAGTTACGCATATCTCTTGCTCTGCGGCCACATGTATGATATAAATTGCAAGCATTCATGCTGGCAGGTACTTATATACATCGTTTCAAATTCTATACAAAATTGTTCTTATCTTATTCAACATAATCATATGATCTGGCCACGCCAAGTTGCTAAAAATGACCGATTTAAGTTGTGATGTGACTGCGTTAACTATAGGTACAGAAGAGCTCCCCGGAATTCCTTAGAAGTGTTCCTTATGAAACTCAAATTTTGTTGGACCTTTTTCATTGAACTCGAAGCACAACTTGTTTAGTTCTTTGGCCAAAACTGGTGCACCGCAATAAAATACCCCTGGTAGAGATCAGAATTAAGATAAGCACAATGTCACCAAAAGTGAAAAGAATAACCAAATGTATTTGCAATTCATGCTTGATGGAAACAAACTGACCTATTCGTCCACCATAGTGCTTGGAACACATTTTGGAGAATACCTTCTTCCAGTTAGGCCTAGCAAAATGGGTTCTCACCTGACAGTAGAAATTTGAAGAAGCAAATCGAGGTTTTAGATTTACTCACTCCAGACTAAGGAATTAAACGGCAACAAGAGAACAAATAATAAAAGATAGAATGCTCACCCTAGTGCCTGAAACGATATCAACACCGTTTTTGGCATGGTTGAGTGCTTGCACCATTGTAATGAGGGCAGATCTAGCATCACCTTCCTCGTATACACTAGTCAAGTAATTGTGCATCTCAATGACACCCTGCATTTCAACATTACTAGTTCTTATTCATCAGGCGGCAAAGTAACAAATGC
>JASCZI010000573.1:0-29285 GCA_036250425.1 Stylosanthes scabra | reverse complement strand
AAAAAAAAAAAAAAAAAAAAAAAAGGGAAAAAAAAAGTGAGTGTTGTGTACTTGTGCGTTCTCACATTCACATTCACAGTTAACAGTTTCTTTAGACAAAGTTGGCCCCTTTATTATCGGCAAAAGGGAGTCACATAGTCAAAGAAAGAAACTTTGTATTGTAAATAACTCTTCCATTTTCTGCAACACACTTTCAAGTCTTAGTCTTCTCTCTAGATCACTGCATTTGCCGTGTTCTTCTTGAATTGACTCGGTTACTATACTCTCTTCTCTTCCCTTCACTCTTTCCCAATGTGACCAACACAATCTCTCTCTTCTCTACCATTGCTATTACTGATTCTCTGCTTTTCCTGCTTTTTTTTTTTTTGTTGGGTTTGTTCAAAGTTCAAACCTTTATGTTCTGTACTCTTCATTTCACTGTGATTTTGACGTTTTGACCTTTCTTCTGTGCTGACTAGTTTTTCCATGCTGTTTCCTGAGTTGGGTCTCCAATAACTGAGGTAAGGTAGTGGTGCTATTTGAGTCCCTCTAAGCAGAATTCATGCTATTTTGAATCTTGTTTCCTTGATTTGTATGCCTCTATTGATTGCTATCAAGGTTAAAATTTACTAGGTTTCTCATGATTTTTATTTATTTTTTAATGTTTTTTTCGTGTTCATGTATGTTGATTATTAGCCTTTGGTGTAGGCTCTCAATTCTGGTGTAATAGATAAAGATGTTGTCTTTGGTGAAAAAAAAATTGTTTCAATTTTTTGTTTTGTATGAAGTTCTAAATTGAGTTTTGTTTTTTTTGTTGAGTGTGCTTTAGTGTGAGTTCATTGGAGGACTGCAGTGTTATGGATTCTGCTGTGGATTTCTTCTTTAGATACCAATCTTACTGAGGTACTTGGATAGTTTCTTCTTGGATTTTTTGTTTGTGATCTCGGCAAAGATGGTTTCAAGTAGCCGAATTTTCGGTGGCGGCCGCGGTTGTGCTGTTGTTCTAGCTGTTTGTTTATTGCTGCTTATTAGTTGTGGCAAGATACATGGAACTTCCAGTGATATCTTCTGCTTGAAGAGTGTTAAAGCTTCACTCCATGACCCCAATAACCATTTACAGTCATGGGATTTCAACAACAACACAGAAGGGTTTATCTGCAGGTTCACTGGGGTTGAATGTTGGCATCCTGATGAGAATAGAGTCTTGAATCTCAAGTTGTCAAACATGGGGATCAAAGGGTCGTTCCCTCGCGGCCTTTTGAATTGCTCGAGCTTAACCGGGTTAGATCTTTCGATTAACAAGCTTTCTCAGGCCATTCCAGAGGACATATCTACAATTATTCCGTGGGTGACAAAACTTGATCTGTCATCAAATGATTTTGAAGGGGAGATACCTGTTTTGCTTGCGAATTGTACCTTCCTTAATGATCTCAAACTTGACAAAAACAGGCTCACCGGTCAAATTCCCTCGCAATTAGGCCAGCTTCCAAGGCTTAAGACATTTAGTGTGTCCAATAATCTTCTGACCGGGCAAATTCCGGGGTTTCCGAAAGGGATAGTGACGGCTGACAGTTTTGCAAACAATCCAGGCCTGTGTGGCAGTCCTTTGAGTGCTTGCCAGAGTAACCTTTCCAACAGCAACACTGCAGTTATAGCCGGAGCAGCCGTTGGTGGTGTGACTTTTGCTGCATTGGTTGTGGGTGTTGCATTGTTCTTCTATGTCCGCCGTGTTTCTATCAGGAAGAAGGAAGAGGATCCTGAAGGAAACAAATGGGCAAAGAGTATAAAGGGTACTAAACAAATAAAGGTATACCATGTTCATGAATCATGATGGCTTATTACAACAGAAATTATTTGATTATGAAAACTTTATTAGTAAACATTAACTCCTTGCATAACATCTTCATTGTGAATGTTTGATGATATTTTCAATCTTAATGTTTTATGACAGATAATGTATCTTTACATATTAAGAATAGGATATGGAAATAGAATCCAAGTTAGCCTTCAGTTTGTGTAAAATTTGAACTTCAAAGCATTGTGCCTAACCATGCTGAATTGGACATCAGGTTTCCATGTTTGAGAAGACAGTTACAAAAATTAAATTGAGTGATCTCATGAAGGCTACAAATGACTTCAGTAAAAGCAACATTATTGGGTCAGGAAGAACAGGAACCATTTACAAAGCTGTTCTTGATGATGGCACATCACTCATGGTAAAGAGATTGCAACAATCTCAACACTCAGAGAAAGAATTTACATCTGAGATGGCCACGCTAGGGGCAGTGCAGCACCGGAACTTGGTTCCCCTCTTAGGTTTCTGTGTTGCCAAAAGGGAGAGGCTTGTAGTCTATAAAAATATGCCGAATGGCACCCTCCATGATCAGTTGCATAATCGAGCCGATGGGGGCACCATGGAGTGGTCCTTAAGGCTCAAAATTGCAATTGGAGCAGCCAAAGGATTAGCATGGCTTCATCACAGCTGCAATCCCCGAATCATACACCGAAACATAAGCTCTAAGTGCATCTTGTTGGATGCAGATTTCGAGCCAAAAATCTCCGATTTCGGCCTCGCTAGACTGATGAACCCCATTGACACACATTTAAGTACTTTTGTAAATGGTGAGTTTGGGGATTTGGGCTATGTTGCTCCTGAATACACAAAAACTTTGCTGGCCACACCTAAGGGTGATGTTTATAGCTTCGGTGTTGTGCTTCTTGAGTTGGTAACAAGCGAAAGACCTACTCACGTGGCGAAAGCCCCGGAAACTTTCAAAGGGAACTTGGTAGAATGGATTCAGGAGCTCTCAAGCAACTCCCAACTCCGTGATGCCATCGACGAATCCCTAACCGGGAAGGGCGCTGACGATGAACTTTTCCAATTCCTAAAGGTTGCATGCAACTGTGTTGTACCAACCTCGAAGGAGAGGCCAACTATGTTTGAAGTTTACCAGCTCCTAAGAGCCATTGGAAGTAAATATAACTTTACAACAGAGGATGAAATTTTGGTACCTGCTGATACTGGATATGCTGATAACTTAGAGGAGCTTATTGTAGCTCAAGAGGGAGGAAAGGATTGAAAATGGTGTTGTGACATGTGAGATATAATATAGGATGTGTAATCAATTTAAATGTGTAAGTATATCTTACTATGTGGTCCTAAAAATAAACTCATGATATATATAAAGGTTTTTGTAATCTTAGATCTAGCTGTTTGAAATTAATTAAGAAACATCAATTTAAATATAATCAAATCATAGATAGCAGTGTAAATTTTTTGTCCCCAATCTTAAGATATGCTTGGTGGAAATCTGCGTTTGATGTTGTGCATTACATTGTCTTTCCTTAATAAACATTTGCCCATTCCTCTCTACATTTTTGTGCCACTTGTAGATATCTAGTACTAAAGATATGGGGTATAAAAACTTAGGCATTCCATTTCTCCCCCTTCAATCTAGCTTCGTACATCATTATTCTTTCAGTTATTTATAGTTTCCCGCATTCATGAGCAAGTGCATATGCATTCATAGCACAATTTTGTTTTGTAATTGACTAATTGGAACGTTGATACAGAATGTGGATTGAGCTTCAGGTTAAATCCGGAAAAATATAAAACACACTATGTAGTAAAACATAAAGATAAAAAATGCTAATATTTAGGACTAAACCCAGTGCTGGGCAAGATTTTCAGTTTTTCACGTTAGTAACTTCTTTTCCTTTTCTTTTCTTTTCTTTCATTTTTTTTTCACGTTAGCATTATTTGTGTGACTTCTATCATCAATTCAAGGTCTGTTTCCTATGATCAATTTTCATTATTACTAAAATCATATAAAATTAAGAAAATAATTTTAGCGGAAAACGCGCACTACCAACGCATAGAAAATTTCCATGCAAATTTGATTCCCAAAGAATATTCTTCTTGACGAGAAAAAGAATATTCACGTCAATATATATATATATAAGGCAAAAAGACATTTGTGCCCCTAGCTTTTTAAAAATTGTACAAATTCATCCCTAACTTCTGTGAAATACTTAATAGTCCCTGACCTTCGAAAAAACAGTACAATTATACCCCTCTGTTAGTTTGACTCGACTAAAAGAAACAAAAACTTTCAATAGAATTCCTTACAAAATCACTTCCATAATGAAAAATAAGAACGACAAACGTTTTTTTTAGTAGCTACATAAGCAATTTTCCTTTTTTTTAGCTGAGTCAAACTAACTGAAGGGCATAATTATGCTGTTTTTTCGAACGTCAGGGGTTATTAAATATTTCATAAAAATAGAGGTGAATAAGTTTTAAAAAATCACGGGCATAAATGTCTTTTTCCCTATATATAAACCCATATTGGCTAATCTAAACCACATAGAGACGAAACGCAATTGCCATTTGCCAATGGATGTTCAATGATTTCCATCAAAGTATTCCTCCATGAAAAGACATTATCAATCTTAATATAAAAAATTCGTCACATTCTATGAAAGCATATCATACCATACCATATATAACAACGATCTTCATCTATGGTATTCCTAATCTCTTACCTCAAACAAGACAAGACAAAATGCATGAATACCTTAAATCAGGCTCCTCAGTTTAAGGTTTGGAGTGTAGGGCGAGGAAATCATGGACCTGATTGATTTTTGTTTCCATTTCATTTCATAATTTGATTTTCACTAGTTTTTCTTTAACAGAATGTTCAAATCTACTAGAAATAAAAAGAAATGAAAACAAATACCTATTAGACCCTAATTTGCCTTAAGTTAACCCTAAATTCTAGTCCCACAAACCAAGACTTGCATCCAACTGAGCA
Source organism: Stylosanthes scabra (assembly GCA_036250425.1). Lineage (NCBI taxonomy): Eukaryota > Viridiplantae > Streptophyta > Magnoliopsida > Fabales > Fabaceae > Stylosanthes > Stylosanthes scabra. Next base: position 24,492 of record JASCZI010000573.1, on the reverse strand, counting down.
ATTAAAAATCCAAAGCCACAAGTTCACAAGAGAGTAACAAGAATAATCAATTCACTGATAGTGAAGAAGAAAGTATAAATTGTGCTCTCTTAAAGTTTACCACAACATATTAATAAGATTGTTTCAACTTTTAATAACTAATTTGCAGCCTCTTGAGAAGCAATGCAATCCCAATAAAATAGCATTGCGAAAACAAATTTTAAGTCTACTTTATTTGCCAGGATACAGTACTTACTGCACCTCAGAATTTAAATGTCCGAAACTTCAAAATCACACTGCAAAACTGAGTATATGATAACTAAATCATTGCGAAGTAGATTCTTTCAGATACGCGATAAGATCGGCACGCTCCTTGGGCTTCTTCAGACCAGGGAAGACCATCTTCGTTCCGGGAATATACTGCACAAGATAATAAACAAAAAAACAGAAATCAGCAACTAGAAAGAGATTTCCCATGTCACATTGCAACATTAAGGTAGAATGTAGTTATATCGGTTTAAAAAAGATCCAACTAGTCAACTACATAACTGCTTATCTAGATTTGACATATATTGATCACTTGAAAAAACATTCTCAAAATACATTAGTAGTTTGTAAAAAAAAAATTGGTTTCCCACGGTATCCTCCAGCCTGGCAAATCAAGGACTAACAAGTCGCGAATCTTAACTCTATTTAAGAGGTTTGCTGCGAGCTGAACGCTCAACCAACCCAAGTGGGTTATAAGTAGCTTGTAATTTGTAAATGATTAGTCTAAATCACATAAGATAAAAATCAAATTGCAATCCACAAGACCAAAACTTGAAGCTATGAAGAAATACCTAGATTTGACTTCTATTGACCACAACTTCAAGCTATGTAGCTTGTAAATAATGATTACTCTAAATCACATCAGATATAAATCAAATTGCAAAGTAGCTAACAAAAATTAAATTAGATCGGAAAGACGTATCAGATTTATAAACACTCTTAAAAAGGCCATTTAAGACAAGGTAACAAAAATTAAAAGCGCAATTTAAGAGCAATAATGAAAAGAGTCAGAGTACCTTCTTAGGGTTAAGCAAGTAATCATAGAGAGTGTTCTCCTCCCAAGTGACAGCCCTGTTCTTGTTAGCGGCGGAATAGGAATACCCCGGTGTAGTCCCGGACTGCCTCCCAAACAAACCGTTCAGATTCGGTCCTGAAACAAAGAGAGAGAGAAAGAAGGTGTGAATAACGGCATTATCCGACACGAAACAGAATAACTAACGGCCTAACAGAAAACAGCAAGAGAGGCACAGATCTGAAGGGTAAAATAGTAAATAAAAACCTTGTTTGTGACCGGCGCCTTTTTCAACGGTGTGGCACTGAGCGCACTTGGTCTTGAAGATCTTCTCTCCGGCCTTGGAGTCACCGGGAGGAGCTTCCGAGAAGGACGCCATTGTGAGAATGAATGAATGAATGAAGGTAAGAAGGTTCGAGAATACGGCGTTTGGCGGACACGAAAATTAGGGAGAAAGAAAAGGGTATATATATTTAAGGGAACCAGCTTGCTGTCTTTCTTGCCCCATTTTGCCATCTCTCGTGTTGGCCACGATCTTCTCGAAACAGCCCCCCGTTTTTTTTTTTTTTTTTAATTTAATTTTTTTTTTAGAAATTAAAAAAATAAATAAACAAAAAAAAAACAGGCATAATTTTTTCTTTTTGGATTGAAAAGATTTGAGGAAAGTGGAAACACTTAAGAGTAGAGTATAGTTTGGATTGGCTTTTTTAAGAAAAAATATTTTTTTTAAAGTATTATTTGGATGATTTTTTTTTTAAAAATATTTTTATTTAAAAAAAGTAAATTATGTGTTTTTTTAAGAAGTCAATAATTTGTTACTTTTTAAAAAAGTAAAAGAAAAAGCAATTTCTATCAATAAAATTTTTTTTAAAATAAATAGATAAAAAATTTTTTTTTCAAAAGTCAATCTAAACTGACCTTAGAGTGGTAAACAATAGAGTTTTTTCTTGAATTTTTTTTTTTTTGACTAATACATGACTGGGTATCAAACTCGAGGATTGAGGAAGGAGAAATTTCTAGCTATATGAGTAGTACCAACTAAGCTAACCTCCGTTGGTTTTTAAATTTTTTAAAATTTTTAAAGCATGTATTTTAATTATTTTTGGTTTACTAACGGGCCAGAGGCCCATTATGTCAATTTACGGTTCCCCTCTTTTTTGGGACTCCCGATTTTGAAGTTTGCCTGGTAATGTCTGTCTAACCCATTACCCATTTGACGGAGGCCCGTTGGGCTAAAATGAGACGATTTTTTACTTTCTTATTTTTTAAGTTTTTGTTTAAATTGGTAATTTTTAATTAAAATAAAATTAGACTAAAATATCAATTTTTGTACCAAATATTTTAACCTTAAACTATTTTGATTGTATTATTAAAAAAATTTTGTTAAAAAATGAAAAATTAAATAAACTAAGCCGGTATATATAAAAGGGTTATTTTCATAAAAATATTACCATATGAAAATATTTTTATGTGAGTAGCTTCCATAGATTAAAGCTAGCTGACTAAGAGTCAATATATATGTGTGAACTTTGTTTCATGGGAATATGGATTATGGGATGATGATGATGGGTGGGATAAAAACAAACACACAACTTTATTTACAAAATAAAATAAAATAATAATCATGCAATTGGATTTCATTGCATTGCATAGTGCATACCTAATTCCAAGTTTTTTTTATAGCAGCGTTGAAAGTTATAACATGGCAAACAAAAACGTGTTTTTCTCGTCCTTGTTCTTTTTTACTACTCCTTTCTCATAGGTCACAAGCATTTTTTTTGGACAAACACAAGCATGTTTATTGTGATGCAAATCAAGAAAATGACAAAGAACACAACCATACTTATGCAAATTTCATTAGCATTTCTTTTAACAAATATATTTAATTTAGGAATACTGCAAAGAGTAATTTACAAGGGGATTATAAAAGTTAACATAAGATTAAATTCACCCGAGATATATTTAAAAAATTAACTGAATTGTATAATCTTAATTTTCACATTATTAACATTTTCTTAGAAATATTAGTTAATTAACAATTAGGCCGGCCTATTCTTATTAGCCTTAGGCTACCCTTTTTTTTTCCTTGCAAAACCATATAGATAGGTAGACTACCATATTGATAAAACATAGGATGTATTTCGACTTTTTTTAAGTATATTACAAAATATCTAATTAAATACTATTATTAAAATATTTGAAACCGATGACTAAAATCAATTTTATGATTAAAATTAATAATCAACATAATCGAAATATCTAATTCTATACTATTATTAAAATATTTTCGATAGTATATAAATGACCCGAGTAGTTGAATAAAGTGGATTAAACTTTGTACTTTTGTAAATTAAAAAATGATCTTATTGTTTATTTTTCGTTTAAGTTAATAGATTTGATCAATAGATTCTATCAATCTTACTCAAGTAATAGAAGTCTCAAAGATATTAGATCTCCATCCCAAACTTTGTATGGTGCTTATTATTTTAAAATGAGAAAAAATTTGGTAGTCATGAATTTTTTAACTATAGATAATTATGATTTCCTTATTTTAGTTTTAATTTTCATTTATGAATTTATATTAAATTAAATGCATAATATTATATATTATAAATATATAATTACGAATGCTATTTTTATGAATGTTAAACTAAATATAATAACTTTGAATTATGTGTATCTATCATTATCTTTAAAATAAAAGGCTTTTAGAAAATTATTTTACATAAAAGTTTATTGCTAGCTAGATACAAGCTTAAATTTAAGGTAAATAAAACAACACACATATATATACTGAATATTATTCTCTTAGTTTCTTCTTACTCGACAAACAACAATAGTGAGCTCATTATTTGATACAATAATACAGACCACTAGTATGCATAATTGTTTGTCTCCATCAAATCTTCTCTGAGGCTTTTCACCAGTTCATCCATTGTCATGCTGAATTTGTCACCATCATCCATCTGCATCATATACCTAATGTACTTTTAGAATTTGAAAATTATGTATTATTTTTGCATTTAAGCTTTGATGACAAGAATGGCATTAGGTGGTAACTAAAGAGAATCCTCAAAAAGGGTACAAAATTACAAATTAAAATATAAAGTTTTCTGAATAAACCAATCAGAAATAGAGACACACAGGACAGAAGAAAATTGAATTAAAATAATGAAAGACAATTAGCAGACACACTTAAAAAATGTTGATAAAATCAAAATCATATTTTTTTAATTGTAATACTTTTTACTTTTATTTTTATATAATAAAAATTTATTTTAATTTTAATAATATTTTTTACATATATATTTTATGTTTACATAAATTTTGAAAATAGTTAAATATTTCAAAAATAAGAGTCTATGTTCATCCTCTCTTTAGTTTACAAAGTAGACAATTCAAATTACATATAACATTACTTTTTTATTAAAATAAAAAAAATAAACTAGTCATCACTTTCTCCAAAATGAAATATAGATAATATTATGTACTAAATTATACTAAAATAAATAAATAAATAATGGTGCTATTCCATACCTGAGCAACAATGGTAATTATCACAGTAGTAGAAGCCCCAAATGGTAACACACTATTACTTGCTATAGAGAGATGAAGCTTGTCAAGCAAGGCATGTATTTTGAGCAGTATGTTGTTTTTTGGCTTCTCACATTGGATTCTAATGAGCACTTCTTTTTGCAAGACTTTTGCTTCAATCTCAAGTGATGATTCATTATTATCTGATGTTGTTTCACAGCTGATGATACTGCTTTTCTCTGTTGATGAATCTTGAGATCTTTTTATTAATATTGTTGAATCTACTTTTCTGTATTTGATTTGGCTCTCCAACTCTTCAATTCGATCTTTAAGTACTTTTATGTAATTAAGAGCTTCGCTAATTACGTAGGCCTTATCCATCTAAGTCACAAACGAACTTTATTATCATAATTTTATTAATTTATAAAAAGAAAATTAAAATAAATTTTATCAAAGTTCATGAATATTTTATCTCCAAATTAAATATATCATAACTATTAGTTAAATTTTTAATTTACTTTTTTTTTCGTTTTTAAAATAACTATATAATACTATTGAGTATTGAACCATCACAATTTATTATTTTTGCCAAATAGTTAATCAGTAATATATAAAAATATTGAAAAAATATAATATTAAACTGCTAAATATGAAGGTAACTAATATAAATTATAAAATTAAAGTCTATGTCATAAACTTTTCTCAAAATATAATATACTACGCCAAAAAGTGATCTTAATAATTGACATGTCTTGAAGATAATAAGGTGGCAATTAATTAAATAATTAAGAAAAAAAAAAGGACAAATAATCAAGAACACTATACTAAGTGCTAACCTTCTTCAAGCCAGGTATGGTGGCTGAAAGTTGGATGATGCTTCTTGTTAGATCTTGCCTCCTTTTCCTCTCAGCCATTATATGATCTAGTGTCTTAGCTTTGCGCTTTTTAGTAGTTGTTGCATCTTCAAACCCACCACCATCATCATCACTTGTTCTTCTTTCCTTTGATGACGAATTAGGCTCAAATGATAACACATAGCTTGAACAAGTAGTAGTAGAACTAGAACAACTTTTCTCTAAAGACATCATATAATTGTAGCTCTTACTTTTTTTCAGTGTTGTATCTTCAAATGATACACCATTATTATTATTGTTGTTGGGGCTTATTATGTCACAATTATTAGGAACATTATTATCATTATTATTAGAGGAAGAATAATAATAATAATGTTCACTACTTTCTTGTTGACCATTATTAAAGATTTCCATTAGGAACTCTTGCTCTTCATTCAAAGAGTTGTTCATCATATGGCTTTGATTGATGATAATACCATCTTCTTGTTCTTGTTCTTGTTCTTCTTCTTCCATTCCCTGAATAAACAACATTATATGATCATGATATAATTAAGGTATATGATGATGATATAAGATATGAGTTTAATTTGATAATAAATTAAATTACCAAATGTTGAGAAATCCAACTCTTGAATTGATTCTCCATTCTTTCAAACAAGAGAGGGAACTCGTAAACTATAATGGAGCCTTCTGAAGTTGTTGATGAAATTAATGTGGCCAATGAAACTTATATATAAGAGAAATAATAGAGTTTAATTAGAGAGCTAATTTTTTTTATTAAACAGTATTAGTCAATTTTTTAAAAAATTAAAAAACTTTTTAATTACAATTAAAAAAAAAAGCTGACCAATGTTGGTTAGCTAAAAGTTGGTTCCATATTTTTTTTCTCTAGAGAAATAATAAAATAAGCCAATAATTAATTATTAAAAATTATATCTAAAATTAAAAAAATATTGTAAAAACTGATTATTAGCTAAATTTTATTATCTTCCCAAATTTATCCTTTTGGTTAATACTAAAAGTAAATACAAACAAGTTTCTAGAAAGTATTTGTGACAATAGTGAATATTTTGAATAAAAGGAAGAAAAGAAATTTATTGGTAAATTATCCATCCACACACACCCACACCCACAGACACACAGAGATGGATTAAGAGAGAGAGAAAGAGAGAGGAAAGAAAAGAAATTTAGATGTATGTTTAAATAACATGCATATTTTAAAAATAATAAATAAGATATTCCTCCTTTTATTTTAATTAATTTAATTTTTTAAATAACATATTTTTTTGAAAAATGAATGTCTTCTTTCCATATAGAAATTAATTTATTTCAATTTTTAAATAATAATTAAAAGTCAAATTGAAATTTTTAAATCATTAAAGATGAGTTTGTTCAAATTAAAAATATCAAGAATTGTATGTTTACGACTATAATTTATACAAGTCATCGTTAAGGAAAATTCATACACGTCGTCACCAAAAAATTAACCTCAATCATCAACCAAACCTAATATGGCGAGGCTACTTAGCTTTATGTCTGCATCATCATAACTTTTTTGGGCAAAATCTCTAGTGATTTTATTTGTGCTCTCATTATTGGAGCAGGTTAGGTAAGGTAAAAAAATTTAAAAATAATTGCATGGGATACGAGTATACGACAGAGCTTAATATCTCGTGATTTAAAACGTTTCTGCTGATTTTAATTGTCGATAGTGATGATTAATTCCTGGCTACTTGAATTCTTTAAATAATAAAAAGAAATTCTATCCATACATGCTTCTGAGCTTCTCTATTGTTAATTTTTAATTAAATTATTGGCCAGTAATTTTGGTTAACACGTATACTTTCATAGTTTGATAGTGTATTTGAATTTTTTGACTTTTTGTTTTGCATTAACTAATGAAAACATGTTGGTTAACACATCTCTTAATTTTTTTTATAATCAATAATAGGTGTCCAACTAATTAATTATGGTTAGACAAAAAAAAAAAACTAATTAATTATGGTCAAGGCGGCCATAAAATACACCACTATATGATATGAAGACATGGAAAATAAAGATACAAGAAATAAATCAACATTACACGTTGAAAATGTAGGCATATACAGCAGAAAAATATGGCTCCAACGTTTTACAGTACAAAAATATGTACAAACCATTAAAATAGGTTTAGAAATAGATATCATATATTTTATGGGCTATGCTAGGTGTAAAAAAAATCAGTCACTAAATTAGCAATTAGTGTATAATACGCATTGAAATACTAAATGCATATTAAAAATGAATCAAATTACACATATATTTAATTTTAATGCGTATTATACACTAATAACTGATTTTGATGTGCAAATAAAATTATTTATATTATATTATTAGTACTTCTTAAAAGCAAGAAAAAGAAAAATGTTAAGTAACCACTAGAATATTAATTAATAAAAAACACATCATACAAAAACTATTTGAAAATTTATCATTTAAAATGATAAAAGATAAATCATTTAAAATAGTAGGGTGGTAGGGAATATATCATCTAATTAAAATAGAAGAATGAAAATGTTAATACTAGCTTAATATTAGGACGGATGAGATTATTGGCTGATTCATTATCAAAAAAGTATTAGCTACTAATACTTTTTTTTATAGTTTGTTATAATTTTTTATTACAATTTTTAGATTAAATGTTAATTTACACACTAGATTTCTATAATTTAAGTGGAATTAAAATCAAATCTCTATAATTTAAAAGTTTGCAATTGAGTTTATGTACTAATTAAAAATTTGTAATTTATCTGCCATCCAAAATATATTTAGTTTAACAGAATATTTTGTAACATATTTCATATTATCATCATATGTGAGGTCACATGCATTAGATTAATTTTAAATTGACTAAATTACTCCCGCATCCCATAAACGATGTATGCCACTCCTAAATTCACAAAGAATGAAATCATATTCTCTCCCTCATGTTCATCACTTTCCCTCAATTTTTTTTCTTTTTTCCCTCCAATTTGTTTTTAGTGTAGTCAATTATTGGAGTGAAGCCTAAGAGATAATGTGGGTACAATCGTAATAATATATGATTTAACGATTTTTTTAATGTTAAATTCGAACAGGGACTAAATTGCAAATTTTAATGGGTACAAAGACTTAATTATAAACTTTTAAACAATAAGAATCTGGTTGCAACTCCACTCAAAGTATAGAAATCTATAACCTAGATTAAATAATAATAATAGCACCTAATTAGAATAACTTTTTAGAAAAGATTTTTTTGGAGTGATCTTTTTTTAAAAGATTTTTTATAAAAGTAAAAGTAATTTTATATTAGGATAATATCTTTTTATTTATCAATTATATTTGGATACAAAAATATAAAAATATGTATTTATTTATTATGTTAAAATATTATTTTTCGAGTAAAAAAATTTTAAAAAATATAAATTGTATCTTTTAAAAAAAATATTTTTATTTTTACTATTAAAATTTTATGAAACACACAAAAAACATAAAAAGATTTTTTTTATCAATTTTTTTTTAAAACTAAATAATAACACCCAAACATATTTTTAAAATATTCAATATTTTTTAAGGTATTAAAATATTCAATATTGTACTAATTCTAATATAAGAATAGAGTTGCTATTGGAATAACCTATGACCTATCTTCAACATGGTGTTAGCTCAATTATGAGCTTATGCAATTTAGTGTATTTGGATTGGCCAATGGCCACCCAAACTTCCATTTGCATTATTTATTTAATTATTTTTTAGAGAATCCATTTACATTATTAAAAGTAGGAAAAACATGGACAAAAGTATTTGGTGACAAACATTAATATGAAATATTTTTAGCATTTAACTTCAGAAGTTAACCATGTTTTCTAACAATGCCCTCTTTATATCAAACTATCAATTACATGTATTCATTACTGCAATTTTCCTCTTTTTTGGGATGATTTCTTGGTATCATTTTCAACGGGTTTTGAAATCAAACTCCAAGTTTGCCAAAGTGACTCTAGATTACTTTCCTTGATATTTTCACATTGAGATAGGTTTGTACTATTTATTTTCACATTATTGCATTGGTGTTTTCCTCTATTAGAAACATAGCCTTAAAAGTTTATGAAGCATTTCAGGTGTTCCAGGGTATATGATAATCCAATGATCTTAACCGGTGATTTCAATTATAAAATAATTTTAAAATATATACAAATTAAAATAAACGATTAAGATCACTGAATTACCTTAAACTATGGAGCACCTGAAATGTTGGTTCCAACAGGTTAAATCTAAAGGATGTTATCTGCCTTACAAGTCTACAATTCTACAATGTTAGTTCATGAAGAAAGGAACTCCCTTCAAGAAAGTTCCCACAGTAACTTCATCAAAACTTTCCAGTAGAGTTAAATTATAGACCTTTTCTGCAATTAGGTGATATCACACACAGACACCACTCAACTTGTAAAGGTATTCACTAATTTCCCTGGGATTTAAATTATTTGATAATCAGCAATCAGCACCTTTGTATTTATAAAATAAGACAATAGCCTCTCTAGGGCCTAGGGGTTAGTGTGAGCATAAGAAATCAAACTATGATACATATCAGACAATTTAAAATCTAGCACCTAGCAGATCCCAGATCAAGCAAAAGTAGAAATCAGAACTTTAAAGTCAAAATCATGGTCCTTCAAACTCAGTACCAGTTCTTCATCGACAAATTCCTTTCCGAATTCCAAACAATTCATATTATTTTTAACAACCAGCCCCTTCACTCCAATTTAAATGCAAAGTGGAGATTACAAAATGCGACCGGATTCCGGAAACAGCAAGTGAAAGTAGAGGGAGAAGGGTCGCATTGATGCTTACAGTTCAACATGAAACCAAAAAATAGGAAAAGACACACACTAGTTAACTAGCCATGGGGTGGTTCGAAATGTACTCAATGGCAAGATTGCAAGAGTCAATCCTAACGGCTTCCTTGTCTGGGATCTCGAGCTTGAACTCCTCTTCCAGCGCCATCACAATTTCCACAGTGTCCAAGCTATCCAAACCCAAATCCTTCTCGAAATGTACATTCGGAGTCACCTGAGACACAGGAGGAACCAGTAAATGCAAATTGTTACATACAATACAACGCTAACAACTCACATGCGAGCTGTATGACCAACTATGCATCAAAATCAAGATAAAGACGGCATTAACAGTATTTTATATAAGAATGCATAAGAAAGTTCAATTCTAGGAAATCTACCAAATGTAAATTAGTAAAGTACACACCCAAATTGGTCTCCATGGAATTTCAGATCTAATATTCTGCTCTCCATCAATTTTTCTTTTTATCCCTAGAAGTCCTTGAGAATTACTTCCATCAGACAACAGACATATTGATCTCTCGTCATTTAAAGCGAACTAATTTTTCTTATAATGATATCTTTGAAACCTAATTATCTTGTCATAAAAAGTTTCTAGGGACTTATTCATCCAACATGCATATTAAAAATTTGATTGAAAGAGATTGAGGGATCAATATGTCTAAGAAATTCGTTGGGGACCAATTTAAGTGTTTACTCAAAATTAGTATCTGAGAAGAACAAAAACTCAGTTCATACTTTTTTTTTTTAAATGTTACATGGGTGTGAGTTCAAATATCCAGTAAGGCAGTAAAATATGCACCCAGCCCAAGTTAGGAAATCAAATATCTATCCTTTCATAACTTCAATCGATCTAGAAAAATATCAATTGCTATTGCCTATTGCAGCTCAAGTAATCAAATGAAGGGAATTCAAAATATCTGACTGAAAACATAATAAACTATGCATCATCCAATATTTGGCATCTATAAATTATAATGACTCAAGACAGTATTTTGAAATAAAGATCACATTGATGTAAACTTCAAATGTACAAGTATGCACCAAAAGGAGTTAAACGAATCATTCCTTCAATAAGGAGCAACAGTTTCTCATGATTCAGCATGTAGATAAAGTATACTTATCAGACAAACTGCTCATGGAAATATAATTTCAAGTCATGCGAAAATCAAAGCACAAAAGTGCACAATAAAGTATCCACATATGTATACACGTATAAGTATCCACTTAGATTAATCCGTTTATCCAGAAAAGAAACGCACAGACTGGTCACCCATTTAGGAAGACATTGACGAAAATCTTAATCAAAAGATAACAGGAAAGATAGTATGGACTGCATTGTGCCCAAGTCCCATCTGGTTTTTCCTATAACAGGACACCCATCTCAACTGAATAATATGTTGGATGAAGCCTGAATCACAAAATGCTCTTTCACATAAGATCTCTCAAAAATTCTTCAGACAAATACTACAGGATAATTTTTTAACTAAAAGATTTCTGAAGTCCAAAGAAACCTGTTTGGATAAATCAAAATAACAGTGATTTTGTATAACTATTTCTCATTTCTCGCTGTAATTATAATCACAAATACCATCCAGATAATTACTAACCTTCCAAATTTTTTGGGGCTCCCCTAGGACAAATCAACAGACTAATAATATGTGATTAGTAGATTACACACACCAACCGAAAGTTTATTGAACTAAGTTTCCAAACTTTCAGAAAATCTTCAGCCAAACTCAACAGAAAACAAAACAATTGCAGTAACATCAATGATTTTTTTTACACCAACACTCCAAACAACAATTGCCGAGGCACATTTCAATTTTTGGGAAGATCTTTTAGCCAATTCGACAGATTAATCATTTGGTATATCCATTTCATATTGTTGATACACATTAAAGCCTACAAAAACCACCCAGATGATTATTGAGCTAAATTTCCAAACTTTGGAAACACACATTTAGCAAAGTAAACAAAATAACGAAAAGGAATATTCTCATTATTTCACATATCCTACTAATCAAGGTTATAACACCAAGCACGTGGCAATTGAGCTAAATTTCCCAATTTTGGGAGAAAAACCCTTTTAATTAAACCAAAAGGATTACGATCTGGGATACCCATTTCCCAATTTCCACACTAATTAACACTGCACAACGAAGGAGCGTGAATCATGAAACAATGAAAGAAGAAAATGAAGAGAAAGGACCTTGGAAGGATCGACTTTGGGGTAATCTCTGATGACAGCGAGAACCCTATCGGTGACCTGTTCTTTGGTGATGTGATCGTCGTGCGAAGACATGAAGCGGAAGGAAGCGAGGCATGGGTGTGGTTGATTGTGATGCAGTTTCGGTGCAGTTTGGAGTGGGAGGCGAACGTGGCGGAGGATGGCTGCTCTGAGTGCCATTTCTTCTTCTTTGAAGATGAAGAATGAGTGAGTGTCAGTGTGTTCTCTCTGAGGAATTTGGGCAAAATAATAGGGCACACACCCAAGCTGTGACTATGACCAAAGCCAAAAAACTATACTAGATTTGCCTTTAAAAAACACAAAATTAAGAAAAGAAAAAAAAAGTGTACATCTTTCTCATCTGTGATCTTATATAAATTTGGTTAATTCCCAATAGTAATAATATTCTTTGTAATTTTTTCATTCCATTAATAATTTTTTTTTGGTTAAGATCATATTGATTTATAAGAGTTGTTTAAATAAAACTAACGTCATTTTACGCGATCATCATAAATATATAATCGCATCTTCACAAGTCATAACGATGAATCAATTGATTAAAACTGTATCAGTTAAAGAATTTGTTTTTTTTAATGCCGAGCAAATGTGGTTTCACATTTTTTTTAAAAATCAAAATCAAAATTAAAACCGTACCAAATAGTTTAATTATTTTGTTAGTCCTTATAATATTATCAAATTTTTAATTAGATCCTTATATTTTTTTTAATTGAGTCACTGTATTATTTTTAAATTTGTAATTAGATTTATATTAATAATAAATATTAGAAGAAAATATTTATAAAATATGAATTTTTTATAATTTTCGTACATGCACCTTATGTAAGATTTATAGTCATCTGAATATATATTTTTTTTATTTTTTTCATCAATAATCTTTAAAAATATTCTCAATTTGCATGAATCAAAGTCATACATTTAAGAAGCTTAAAATATGTTAAAGAAGAAAAATAATATAATTTTATCATTCTAAAATAAAGAGAAATGTCATATTTAGAAAATTATCCATTAGTTTTGTGATATTTTCAATTTAGAGATGATATTTTTAGTTAATTCTAACGTTTTCGTCACGACAGAAAGTTAATTACAAAATTTAAAACGATGTAGGGATCTAATTGAAAGAAAAAATATAAAAACCTAATTAAAAATTTAGTGATATACTTTAGAGACTAAAAGAGTAATTAAAGCCTATCAAATCTCAATTTCTGAAGCTCAATCCGTCTCACTTTTCAAATCTCACCTCTCAATCCGTCTCACCTCTCAAATCTCACCTCACCTCACCTCACTCCGACAACGCCGGCTCCTCTGTGTCATAATCGTGTTGGTCGCTTCCCCACCTCCACTATCTGTCACTTTCTTGCGCCTGCCACCTGTCTCATTCGTAACTGGCTCTCTTCATGTCACGACATCGCCCATGTCTCTGCACTCGTGTTGCGGCGCCTCCTTTGTGCCTTCGTAGTTTCCTAGCCATGTCTCTTTGGGTGCGTTTGGAGGAAAGACTGAGATTTTGAGACTGAGACTGAATTAAATTTGTGTATTGTGTTTGGTTTAAAATTTATTAAGAGATAAATACTAGAAAGTAGAGATTGAATTTAGTCAATGAAGGAAGAACAAAAGCTAATATTATAAACTTTAATGTTATATGAGGATATTTGAGTAAATTTTTTTTTAAAATTTCAGTCTATGTTCTCAGTCCCCCAGTTCCTCCTAACTCTCCTAACTGGAGGTACTGAAAATACTGAAATTTTAGAAATTGAGACTGAAATTAAAATTTCAATCGCTATCCAACAAACACAATAATAAATCTCAATATCTACGTCTCAGTTATCGAACACACCCTTTGTGACCGGTATTGCACTTGATGAATTACGAAATCATCATTTGTGAAGAAGGAGGATGCTTTGTGGTGTTTGTGGTGCTGGAGAGGGGTTGTATTTGTAGGGGGTGGAAGCTGCAGTATGTTCGCCTCAAGTTGCCTCTATTTTGGTCATGTTCGCCGCAAGCTAGGGCGAACTTGATGCAACGTCAGCTGGAATGCACCCTAGTTCGCCTCAAGAAGCTACTAACCTCCTTTTTTCACCAAAAACTTAGCTACTTGCGGCGAATATCCACCAGCCGCCAAAAAAAATGGTTGGATTTACGTAAATAAAGTGATATTATTTTGTTTCAGGAAATAAAAATTTCGTTTATTTTATTTCAGAAAATTATCTCATTATTAAATCGGGAAAAAAAATCAGAAAAGTTAGAGAATCCGTTTGAGTTAGAGTTGTGACCAATCTTTGCTTCTTGCTTTCTTCATCATGTTCATGTAAAAAGCCAACCTTTTTTTTTTCCCTTTGTGTTCGTGACGTGATCAATACTAATTACAATTACCATATATACCACAAATTTTGAATCCTATTCCATTTCCTCTCATGACAAACAAAAAGTGTCATCACCGCCACCCCCACCATTCTTACCCTTTTCCACTTGCTTCCTTTCATGCTTCAACCTAAACCTACCCTTTTAGTTTCACTTCTTAATTCTTATTCTCTCTTCTATTTTCTCACTTCCTCTCCTTCCCCTCATTCCACCTAATTGGGTCAACCACAAACCTTCTTTTGCTTCTCCATAACATGACAGGTATTATGTATCTCCCTCTCTGCAATTTCATTCTTCATTGATATATCAAAAAAATTGATTTCTTTCTCTTGCTTTAATCAAGCATAGGTTATTGTTATTAGGTTGGTTGACTCTGCTTGGTGTGGATTGTGAATTGAGCTAACAAGGGGGAAATGGGTATTCATTGTTACTTATTTATTTATTTTATTTTTTGCAATCTCTATGGTTTTGATTGTTCCTCATATATGTTATCTTTAGCTGCTAGGGCCTGCGCCAATAGATTTTGTTTTATGTGTGGGTGGTTTAAACTTTTCATTGATATTGATATCTTAGACACCAAAATTGTCCCACTTACTGTTCTTTTGGACCATATTGATATCTATGCTTTACAAAAATCATAATTTGAGGACCAACTAGATCATCATCAGCTTAGCCTTTTTTCCCACTAGGCGGGGTCTGCCACATGGATCAAAGAAGTCATTGAGTTATGTTCATGCATTGAGATGCGACACAGTTTTACGTTGGCTGTGGCAGGCCTAACACAACCATACGTGGTTGCAAAGACGTCATTGCATCGTGGCCATGTATGGGGATGCGACACTGTTTTATGTGGGCTGTCGCAGGCCAAACAACCCTCCTCATTTATCCGGGCTTGTGACCGCCTATGTAAAACATTTACATAGGCTGAGTTGACCATATTGTATTATGCTTTACAAAAATCATAATTTGAGGACCAACTGGATATTATGTTTTAAATGTTTTAACTAAGTCTATCTTTACCTGAAGTTGTTGTTAATTGTTTATCCAAATTTTACTTTCCAATCACACTCATCTGATCTTAAACATCCATGCCTACATTCAAATGAAGAACTCTTAATGCTGTATTTATGTATTGTATTGAACATAAATGCTTCTTTCACTTTTCATATTCTTAATCCTCAATGTTAGTGTATTTGAGGATTATTAAGTATGTTAATGTTTTCTGTTTGTATAAATAGCATTATAGTTGCCTTTTGTACCTGTTGGTTCAGTTTATACAAATTAAGCTCTCTATTTCTTGCCTCGGTTGGTTTTCAGCTCATTATTGTATCTGAATATCTGATACCTTTTACTCAAGAATGAAAGAAAACACTGAATTGGGTGTTGCTTCCTTTTGCAGATAACCAAGAACCTATGATTTCAGATGTGACGATCTCAGAATTGTCGTTGAGTAAATACCAGCGTTGGCAATGGTGGTTCCTGGTGGCACTCAGCATATTCTTTGTTATTGTTGGCCAAGCTGCTGCGGTTCTACTTGGAAGATTCTATTATGATCAGGGTGGAAACAGTAAATGGATGGCTACTCTAGTTCAGACTATTGCCTTCCCATTATTATACATTCCGTTCTTCATAATTCCCTCATTGCCCGAAGCCTCGACTTCTTCTGTTCCACCTTCCATCAAAATCATTTCCTCCATATATTTTGTTCTTGGAATAATAATCGCTGCTGATAACATGATGTATTCCGTTGGGCTCCTATACCTCTCTGCCTCTACCTATTCGCTAATTTGTGCATCCCAATTAGCCTTCAATGCAGTTTTCTCATACTTCATCAATTCCCAGAAGTTCACTGCTTTGATCATAAACTCTGTGGTGGTTCTATCATTATCTTCTGCGCTTCTTGCTGTTAACGAAGACAAATCAGAACCATCCGGTGCCTCCAAGGGAAAGTACATTCTTGGCTTCCTTTGTACCCTAGGAGCTTCTGCGGTTTACTCCCTTTTACTCTCCCTCATGCAAAGGACATTCGAGAAGGTTCTTAAAAGGGAAACATTTTCAGTTGTTTTGGAGATGCAAATCTATACAGCGCTTGTTGCCACTTGCGCTTCCACCATAGGCCTATTTGCAAGTGGGGAATGGCGAACTTTGCACGGAGAAATGGATACTTTCGGGAAGGGACACGTCGCCTATGTGATGACTTTGGTTTGGACAGCAATAGCTTGGCAGGTTTGTTCTGTTGGTGTTGTTGGCCTTATCTTCTTGGTGTCGTCGCTATACTCAAATGTTATTAGTACCGTCTCTTTGGCTGTGACTCCTATTGCTTCTCTTGTAGTTTTTCATGATAGCATGAATGGGGTGAAGATAATTTCATTGCTTTTAGCTCTGTGGGGTTTTGCATCTTACATCTATCAGAATTATCTTGATGATACAAAAGCAAGAAAAAGACAAGCCCTTGAACCAAAATCACGAAATGATTCTTCATGCTAAGACTAGTTAATTAGGAAACATAAACCAAGATGCAATTAAATACCCTTTTCTCAATTTTGGTTTTGAATCATTAGTGCAGCTTATGGTTGCTTTAGAATTGATAGCAGGACCAATACTAGTGAGCTAGTACAGTTCTATGGTTCTTGCTCATTATGGATTCTGATCTTGATTTCATCTAGCTTCTAATAAATGTAAAGGTTATATTTTGTGCATCAGTTGATTCAATTTAAAGTGCTCTTTTGGATGGTTCTTTATAAGTGCACACTTTTTTTTAATCCTTCATCTGCACGCATAGATGCTACATGTTTCTCTTTTTCTATTTTGTATCTATGCTTATGTTCATTTTTAATGATCAAACTATACTCCAAAGTTTTGCTTTCCCTTAAATTTGGGTGTTATTGGCTTGTTATGTTTGGGAATGTTTGGAACTTGACTTTGATTATAGGAATACTTTTATGTTGTTTGCCTACTTTCTTTTCATCTTCTTGGTCATCATATATAAGTACCAATTTGTTTTTAAACATAGAAAATTTGATAACTGCAATAGTTTGAGTTCCATTTGGCCAATAAAGAAGATCAACTAATTGAATAGTTGGTTGATCTTCTCTGTTAAAATTCTTCTCAGCATAATATTAGTCTCAAAAGGTTTAATAACTAGGAAGTATCTTAATATTCTTAGGCTCTAAGCTTTCTATGCAAGTAGTGAGATCATTAAAGTTGTCTGGGTGAAAGATTTATTTATTTATTAGTGAGATTACACACACACACATATACAAGATTTGAATCCGGTACACTTCTCAGCTCCCCATGGGTTTCCATATAATCACTTCTTAGTCATAGTTAAGACTCGAATTCGGTACACTTTTCGGTTTTCAGCAAAGCATACAAAGATACCACTAGAATAGGCGTTGCAGTGCGGACTGAAATGCTGAAAATGTTCCCTTTCTGAATGTGTGTTTGAGTAGTGGTAGTGTGATATCTCCTAGGATTGAGGGTTGTATAATCTATTTGAACAAAAAAGAAAAAGTTTCAACAAAACAACGGATGGGTCTTTACCAACTTAAAAATCGAAGATTTTAGCTAAGCCAGAAAACGTGAGCCGCCTTATGCCAACTGTATGTGACAGTGGGCGGCAAGGTTGCTTTGTTACCTATTCCATTAGAAGCTGCAGATTTTTTGGTCCATCACATTGATGCATTTACAAATCATGTATCGATATTGATACTTCTAAAGGGGTGTTCTATTTGCTCGTAGCTTGCAATGGAAGCTTGAAAGTAGGCGTTTTTTTTTTTAAAAAAAAATTTTTGGTATTAGTAGGCGTTGTTATTTTGAACCTCCAAAAAGGAAGGTGTACTGTGTTAGTATTAAAGACTTGGGTTTTCTCTGACCCAAAATTGAAAAGAAGATTTGGATTTTTCAGAATCCAGACCAAAGGAAAAAGACATTGGTTAATCATATTAATTGCCAATAATTTATATGGGTGATTTGTTAATTGCAAGAACACATGAAGTTGAAGTTGAAGTTGAGTTGGATCATGATTATATTTTTGGAAAAAGGACAAAACTATCCCCGACCTTTTAAAAGTAAGATAAAAGTACCCCTCACGTTTGATAAATACTCACAAGCCACTCACCATTTGATAAAGTGGACACCCATGCCCTTTCGTTTGTTTGGCTAGACACACGCAACGGAAAGTGATGATGTGGACAGAAACGGCGCACATGTGGCAATAACGGTGTCAGAGTGTCACATTGAATCCCCAATGATACAAAAACGATGCCGTTCCTCTGCAAATCATTCAAACCCTAATCTTTGAAATTGGGATCAGAAGACCTTCACCCCCTTCACTCCTCTTCACTCTTCTTCTTCTTCCTTGTATGTATTCCTCTTTTCTACTCTGCACAAAGCTTCATTCTTTTTCCCAAACCCCATTACAGTTCCTTTGTCTTTTTCTCATTCTCACATTCAAAGGTCAGAAAAAAAAATTGACACCCTTGTTCTGCACATGCCGTCATCAGTAACGGATGAAGCATAACTGTGATCACTACTTCTAATATTTGCTCCTACTCCAATTTCATCTTCATCACCTTGAAAAATCAAGTAGACAACTATCAAAACTTTTTCTCTAATAAAATATAAATACTGAGAAAACAAGTGATAGTGATACCCCACTAGATAGGGCTGTACCATTGACAAGTTGCCATCAATTTTTTTTCTCTGTTTCAAAGACCCTGCAGATATAAAAGAAAAGAATACCCAAAAAAAAAAGTGAATTAGATAATAATTGACAATAGACATAAACATGTAATAGTATTCAATATAAACAAGACATATACCTGGCAAATATGACTTGTTTGCAAATACCCACCTTCACTTTTTGTCCCTCTTTTTCTACTTCCATTTTCAGAGCCAACTTCAATTGTTCTTCATGACATATAAGTGAAACAAACACCAACAATTGAACACCGTTAATTGGGCAAGAAGAATAGTCTACGATCTATCTAAAGAAGCACAAACAAATCATTTTTTTCAATTTTGAATTTGAATAAAAAAAAAGAACAGAGTTATTTATTATGATTTATGAACTAATGCAACCTAAACCAACACATTGCATAGCTAAAACAAATACACAATGGTTGATTATTCAGTTGATCAAATAGGAAAACGCGAAGACCCTAATCTAAGTTTGAGCCAAAATAAAGTGGTAAGGATTAAGGTCACATTAAAGAAGGTTGGATCAAAGTCACTTGCGACGGGATAGGGGCACTGTCCCCGCCGGTAAGTCCCCTGGCGTTGCTTCTGTTGTGGACTCCAAGTGATCTGAGAATCAAGATATAGAGGTTCTCTTTTTAGTTTGGGTTCACATTTTGGGAAACAACGTTGTTTTTCATCATTGGAATTCAGTATGATGCTTTGGCACTGTTACAGCCACGTGTGAGCCGTTTCTGTTCACATCATCACTTTCCGTTGCTATGTTCATGACCAAACAAACGGAAGAATATGAATGTCCACTTTATCGATTGGTGAGTGGCTTGTGGGTATTTTCTAAATGTGAGTGGTATTTTTGTCTCACTTTTAAAAGGTCGGGGCCAATTTTATCATTTTTCCTATATTTTTATTAAGGTGGATGATGGTAAGTGACAACGTTTATTTAAAGCAAGCAACCATATCCAATTGTTGTCTTTTTAAATTTTAAAAACAAATGTTGAAGTAACTAATTACTTGATATATGAAATCAGTATAAAGTATAAAATATAAAAAAATTTTTAAAAAGGTGACAGCCTAAGAAGAGGAAAGGAAAAAAAGTTACATTGCTTATATTTTTTAAAAGAATAATGCTAAGAAAATAATGTCAGGGGATCAATAAGGAGCCAATGAGTATAATTAGAGAAATAGTGGATGGTAAAAGAAAAGAAAGAAAAGAAGAAAAAATAATATTGACTTCTTATTGTTTCCCTAATATTGGCTCCAAGACTTTTTTATTGGAAACATTCCTACAAAATACTACACTCCTTCAAATTTCGTTGGATGCCTAGAGTCTTTTTATTCTGGTCAATAATAATAATGAATTGGATTGGATTATGTCAAATCTACCATTTGAATCATTAAAAATTAACCTTACAAATTGACACGTAAATAATCATTATGCTTAAATGTTCTTATAATAATAATAAACCAAATAAATAGTAAGGTAGCTGTTTAAATAAATGATGTGATATGTAATCTTCTAAAAAATTCTCAATAAGGTTGGAGTGTTTGAGAGTTTTTCCCAACCCACCCTGATAATTGCTCTTTCTTAATCCTGGCTAAACCTTTACCCACAAGATAGGGTTGATTTCTCAAAATTTATTGATATAAGACACTATGACTTGACATTTGCATTTCTAACATCATATATCATGTAACTATATTAAAAATCAGTCACCAAAACATATTGATATACACATTTTTGAACTAAATAATTAGCCTGAAAATAATCAAACCAATAATCAAATTTATCATGGTAGAATTATCAATTTTTTAACAATAGAATAAAAAAATATGAAAAATTAAATACGTATTTTTATACAATATTTAATTAATTACTGATTTCTAATGCACATGTAACGTATTGATAATAATATTATTAAGAAGGGAAAGTCTTGAGAGCCAATATTAGAGAAACAATAGAGAGTTAATATTATTTTTCCTTATTTTCTCTTTCCCATTTTACCACCCACTATTTCCCTAATTACACTTATTGGCTCCCTATTAATACCCTAACGTTGGTTCCTTAGCATTATTTTGTTGAAAATTTTGTTAACCCGCTATTTAAGCCTTCAAAGTACTGGTTAAGATTATTAAAAGAAAACTTTTGCATTTATTTAATATGTTAGAACTTCAATTTTTAGTTTATTATATTAAATTATTAATACAAGTTTTTGCTTTTTGTATATTTATTATTTAACAAATGTTTTTGTGGCTTTCATTAATTAAAAAAAGTAGTATTAAAAAATGAGGGGATTTTTTTTTTGGAAGAATTTAATGCATTTGGTGCAATAAAAACTTAAAGTTTTAATTTTTGTATAAAATATTTCACTTTGACCCTTTAATATATTATTTTAATTTTAATGCACCGTTAATATAAATATGTTTTACACGTGCATTCAATCATATATTATCACGTCAATAAAAATAATTTCCTTTATTTTTGACCATATGATTGATCATTTAAAAAAACGATTGTGATTATACGGCTGGTTCCCTATGTAAAACGATTTGGATAATACTATTTGAACAAGTAATTTTAGTCAATCAAGTTCAACCAAATCATTTATTTCTGTTTTAAATAAAATATTATTTCGATGTCAAATAATATAAAATATAATACCTAAATAATATTTTATTTAATACTAAAATAGTTTTATTTTTTAATAAACAACTTAATTGAACAAATAAATTATTCAAATAAAATTATTGAAACGATTTATATATCCACCCAAATGTATGATATTTATTAGGGCCAACCCATGATCCATCACTCTATTGAATAGTAATTAGAATAGTGTATGGTATACTCTACAGTATAGGCAAGCATTTAAATGGGGACAGCAATGGGAATTTGAATTTGAGTAGAGAAGGCAAGAAGTGCTTAAATGGTGTGGAGCCCATTTTACATGAGAGCATTACCAACACTTTTAAAGGTTGTGATACAATCTCGCACTATTGTGTGTTCCAATTCATCACCACGAACTTCATTCATTCAACATTTATTTCAAATTCAACTCATTTTGACCCCACCACTTCTCCTCCTTTTGAGTGGGTAGCACCATTCATTATGCTTCTCAACCTTCACCACTACTATCTCCCTTTTCTCTCTAAACTTCATTCATCTTCCTTTCATTTCACACACTTTTTCTGTTTTTTCATAATCCACACACACTATGGCCAGCTAATTTTGGAGCTACTAACATTTATTTTCAACTTATTATTAAGTTAAATGAATTAATTAAGTTTAAAATTTTGTACTTGATTACAGAGTTTAAAAACGAAAATGTACTTCTTCCATTCATTGTAGCATAAGCACTCTTTACTTTTTGGTGTGATAAGCACTTGCTTTTCTTCAAAGTTCAAACTTAATCTAGTTTAGCAGTCTTTAATCTTTATTAAAATAAGTCGATTCATATCTTGGTCGGATTTTTATTTATATTTTTCGTTACCAATCTGAAACAATTGCTATTTTACATTTTTGTCCCTTCTTTACCCTGATATTTGGAGGATAAAATAGTTCATTCCTATTGTTTAACTCCAAAATCTATGTAGAATTGTAAATCTTTTAATAGAAGGTTAAAATATAGTGGTTTGTTATTTTGTTTTTTTTCAAAAATACTAATGTTTAATTTTATTCGATCTTGCCATGAATGGTTTTATTCATTTAATTTTGGTTTTAACATTTTTTATTTGTGTTGTAATTATCTTTGACGTTTTTAATTTTTTTCTAACGTTTTAAATAAAATTAACATACATGAGTAATTTTTTATATGAATAAAAATACTAAAAATACAATTGAATAAAATTAAAAGTTAGGAATTTAAAAAAAAAAAACTCAAACATTGAGAACGAAAAATATACTTTAAAAAAAATAGAAGGTTAAATACAAAGAGATAAATCCATTAACTTTAAAAAATTAATTCAAATATCAAAATTTAAATTCAACCAAGATAATTGATTTCGATGGAGAAATGTTAAGTTACCAATATTTTTCTTTATATTTGTCTTATATCGAGGCAACCCTTATTAACTCCCCAAATTTTCCATCTTGGTTGGTACACTTTTTTCTTGTTCAAATAAATAATCTTATCTCTATTTTTTTCCTTCAAATTATATGATTTTTTTCTAATGAGTCACTAAAATATCTTTAGAGCATTGGTGAAGATTCTATTGGTAAAAATTTTAACTTTTATTTAATAAATATATTAAAAACTTAAATTAGGTATTTTTTTTTCCTATAAAAACTGTGTCTATTAAGTTGTTACGACATTTGGCAGTAAGATATACATATAAATTAAAAACTTTCATCTCTCAAAAACTTTATTAAGTAATTTTAAGATATTTGTTAAGAAAATCATTTCTATATTTCCATCAGTTTTAAAATAATTATCATTTCATATTTTAAATTCATTGAAAATTTTGTATATCTAGACAGTGTTATTGTCTAAATACATTCATTTTTTAACGAACCTAAAACGTAAAAACAAGAGTTATTCACTTTATTAAAGGGCAACAAAATTGAAATTTATATGATTCATACATTACCAAAATCGAAAAAAGGTAAAATTATTTTATTTAATTTAATATTCATAATTTAATACATATAATTTATAATTATATATTTATTAAATCTTAAATTATTTAATTATTCTATCAATAATTAATAAAAAGGCTAAAAAAATGTTTATCAGACAATAAAAATTAATCTAAAAAATCCAAAATTTTCTTATTTGATATTCTTTAGACATTAATTATTATTAAAATAAATGAGCAATTTTATATTTTATATATATATATATATATATATATATATATATATATATATATATATATATATATATATAT
>JASCZI010000572.1:16315-35620 GCA_036250425.1 Stylosanthes scabra | reverse complement strand
AATATAATTCTTCAAGGGCTTCATTGATAGTCCTTTGTCATTTGGTTGTCATTCATCAAAACCTAAAATATAAACCTTTGTATACAAACATCATGGTTTACATAATATTCAAGTGTATGCCACTAGGCAGATGACATTGTCATTTTTTTTAAGTTGCGTATACCAAACTATTTGTTTTGAATAATGGGATTCATTTTATGATATGAATGAATATTCTGAATTTAATTATTTCTACATATAATTTTTAACATGGAAGTTCAAGATAGGGTCGTAGACAATTGAAAAATAAGTTAATCAGGTTTATTGGAAAGTCACAACAAGCTGACACCATAAATAACAACACAAGTTCACTTAGAGATTTGCAAAAAGTAACTTATTATTTTGAGTACGTATCGTAGATTTTGGAAAACGATTTTATTACTAGTTAAAATTTATCTTTAAAAAATCAATACTCCCAGTTGAAGTTAACAGGGATTGACACATAGATACAGAAAATGTTGGTCTATGCAAAACCAAATTATTTTGGGAAGGCAACTTAATTAGTTTGAAAATCAACAACGATTTTGCTATCAGGAGAAGTGATACATTAAAAAATATACGAAAAAGATGAAGATATGGAGATCATGTAGCATAACACTCGGAAACAATTTCAATAGCGGACAAAGAAATGGAAATTCATGTCTATTTCATGCCATCTAATCGAAGGTATGTCATATGAACAAAATACAGACAGTAAAAAAGAAATAAAAAAACATACTGTTAACAAATTCTTAAGGGCACACTAATGTACATAAATTATTAAGGGCGCATTCTTAATCAACATATCTAATAGACATAATTGTTGGAAATAATTCATTTCTTACCTCTTTCAAATAACCTTCCCATATGTAGGAGACCTGCATCCACCTTGCTACCCACACTCCACTATCATTACTAAGCAAACACCATAACAAAGTAACACGATAACCAAAAGAATAAATATGGGACAAAGGAATAATTGATTAGATAATGTCACCTAAGACATAAACTAAGCAATTAATTATTCAGAGGACTAAGAATTTTACAATCCATCTATTTCTTGTGGTTGATTTGCTTCGATAAACTCAAATTTGGATATCAATGGTTTCTTGGTGTAACTATGCTAAAAAAATCTCCTGTCTTTCAGGACCATTTCCAAAAAGTGGGCCTGTATCCGGACGTATACAAATCCATTAATAATGAAGATAAAAAAAACACGTATCATTATGGCGCAATGAAAGAAAAACAGAAAGTTAAACATAATAATTCCAAAGATACATAATCTTTAATAAGGCTACCGCGTAGTTTAGTTGGCTGATCCTGGCACTACGTTTGATGTAATCTTTTTCAGAGTGGACATAAGTCAAAGTACCAGGCGATGTATTAATGATCAATAAGAACCAGTGGTGATTCCTAATCCTTGGGATATACACTTGCAAAGAGACGAGGCCACATGAATGTGTTTAGTGCCTGAAAGTGTCCTTTTAAGAGGATTTCCTAACAGTTGCACAGGATTGAAGCATGCTCATACCTTGGACACGTTCTCATATTTTCCCATATAGTTTTCCCTCAAGTAATCAATTGTTGGGCCATCAAATTCGTCTAGACGCATTGCCATTTTCTGGTATACTAGCATAACCCTAAAAGGTCAGTCAAAGAAACTCGTCATGATTTTAAAATAATTAGGTTCTCTTGCAACCTTACTGAGAATTTGGTGGGCAAGTACCAACGGAAAGAGTCCTTGTCATGAGTAAGCTTTCCAACTACAAGGTCAATGACTTGCTCTCCATAAGTAGCAGTTAAGTAATCATCTTACATGAATATTCAACTGCAGAATTTTTCTGAAATTAAATATTAGTTTAAAGCATATTTTCTTACATCCTCTTTAATTTCCTCTCCAAACACCAAGCTTTGCAAGACATCTTGAGTCCCGAGGCAATATTCATCGTCTACCAAATTTTTCCTTATAAAACAACCAAGAAAGGGAAGGAAAATTACAAAAGGATACATACCCCCAGCCAATCATATGAAAAAATAGAATTTTTAACCGAGCAATGAAAAGTATTTTTCTTTACTCTCTCTTTCCAACCGAAAATCAATTTTTTTAAATGCAAAATTTAAAAAATATATTAGACACTTCCATAACTATTTTATTATTAGTATAAAAAGTTAATTATTTTAAATCCTAATCCTAAACCCTAGTTCCTAAACCCTAAACACTAATCCCTAAATTCTATCTTAAATCTTGCACACTAATTCCAAAATCCTAAATTCTAAATCCTAAACCAAAATTCCTAAACTCTAATCCCTAGATCCTGACCTCTAAATCCTAAATTCTAAACCCTAAATTCAAAAATTATACTGAAGCGGTGAGAGACGTTGAAACGAAAATGATAGAAAGAAAAAAATATGTAGCATTTAATTTTAAAAAGAGAAAAAAATAGGAACTACCAACTCAATATAATAATAATACTCTTATTATTTTATCCTTAACGTTTAAGGGATAAAAAGTATATTTTACCCTTATTATTATAAATTTATGATAATATTTTAAGTTCAAAGGCTAAACGATGGAAATAATCTAAAGGATACCTAGAATTATTGGAATAAAATAAAGATTTGGTTTTCTTATACATCATGCAATATAAACAATAAATAGTTAATTAAGTTGATTTTTTAACCTTCTCTTAAATCATTGTTATGACAAATCTAACTGTAGTAAAGAAACTTTGACATGTCAAGTTCCTGGATTCATATAAAAAATAACGATGAATAATGTAATATACAAAGCCATTTTATGGAGGTGATACCCATCATCGTATGGCATTTCATTATTAGTGTCATTGTTATATGTGGATCTACACTATTTAACTCGAAGTCAACTCGAATCAATGCTTAATCTAGGCACAATTTACTATGTTATTAACCACAATTTCTAATCTATCTTGCATGTGTGATTATTTTATATTAATTATTTATTACTTTATTAATTTCACGTTCCTTATTTGAATGTAAAATAAAAATACATTATTTCATATTTTAATAGTATGAAAATGAATAGTTTAAGTTAGTTTTTTTATTTAATCATTTCTTATAAAAATTGAAATTAATTTTTTTTCTATACGTTAGTAAAAAAAAGTATTTTAGTGAAACTTTTACAAGCCAACGAAACATCTTATTATTTAACTTATGCAATAACGTATAACCTAAAAATTGCCATACTGTATAATACAAAATATAAAATATATTTTTTTAAAAATCTAATAATTTCATATATACTGTAAAAGTATATTTTTTTAAATATAGTAATTTAAATTTAGCTCCTTCCAATCAAAAAAATTTTAACGTTCCAATTTTTTTCTCAAATTTTGTAACTTTTTAATCCAATTATTCAATTTTATATTTAAAATTCAACTATTCTCAATCTTAAAATTCTGTATAACATTTTTATCTACCTTATTGCAAATTCAATTATTTAAATTTTGGATTTGAAACAAAAAAATTTCACTAAGTAAATTCCCTTTCAAATCTAAATGTTCATTCTTGAAATTTAATAGTGATTCAAATTTTACGTTAGAATTTTATAATTTATAATATAGTAATATTTCCTACCAAATGTTTATCCTCATTATTTCTATTGCAAATCCAATTTTTTAAATTTTATATTCAAAATTCAATATTTTCAATTTGGAAATTTTGTTAGATGGAAAATCCAATGATACAAATTTTAGATTTAAAATTTAAATAATTTCAACGATAAAATACTTTTCGAAATTTTTATCTTACATTTCGAAAATCTTATTATTCAAATTCTAGATGTGAAATTTAAATATTTTCAAATGTAATTGGTAGAATTTTCTTCAAAATTTTTATCTTCAAAATTCAAATTATAAAGTAGAAATTTTAATTTTTTAATCTAAAATTCAATAAGTCTAATTTTAACTTTAAAATAAAAATAGCAGTTTACAAAGTTTCCCCTCATGTGTTTGAAAAGACTTTTCTCTTCCTTTTAAACAGTTAATTAATATCTATACCTATTACTTAAAAAAAAAGACCGAGTTAAGAGTCCTTTACTGCACTAACTAGTATGCATGCTCTGTTTTGTTAGATACAGAGTAATTTGTTTCTACATAAACTTCGAAATCAATATGCTTGGCAACTCTGTTACGTACTCGTTTACCCTAAAACCATGCAGACATCTAGAAACACATTAACCAATGCAATAATTGCTTATATAAGTCGCGCATGAAAATATTGCTTTCTTTGGTCTTCCCAATGCATTTTTCATTCTTCGACACATCTCTGTGTTAACCTTATTCTCCCATTTGATAAGTGCAACCAATCGGCTATAGAAAGTATTATATTCTTAGATTAGTAGTAAATGCAACGGGTTAGTGTTGTTGCAAGAGACTATTGACTCCATCATCATAGTATTCTTACTGTTATCCGCATTCAAATCCTCTACCAGTAACTAGCATCTTAGGACTTTCAAAAATTTGTTTTTTTTTTAATTATTGAAAATTTGAGCTGGTGTTGAGTTACAAAGTTAATTATGAACTCGTATTATAGTGCACCAAATTGAAGATGTTCGTTACCAATTTTTGTATCAAAATAAAAAAATAGGTTTATATCATGGGAGATGTTGGTTATTTTTCTTGCCCCATGCACATGAATATTCGAACTAGTGAAGATGTGTAAATTGCGTTCCCACCATTAATAGGTTTTATTTGTGCTGCCCTCGTTTAGCATTTCAAAGTAGGCCCTCTAGTCTTTGATAGAAGCACAACCGGTGCAACAACCCTTTGACGTTCTATCATCATTTATTTGCATCACAACAGTGTTGAGGTACTCCTTTCACAACATAAACTTGCTATTTATCTAGTTAACCGTTAAAAGTTAAGATTACAGCACCTGAAACAGTCTAAAGTTAAGTCATAGATGGACATAGCCAATCTTCAACATATTTAGATGAATAACTAAACTTTTTTAGGTGAGTTTCTTCCCGTCACAATTAACGTATTGGCAACAATACTTTGCACAAAATCTTGTTCCATTAAATTGCTAAAAAGATTTTTTTTCCAATGTTATTCCAACTTAAATCGCAACTTCACGAATCATTCATCAATTTATCAGGTAGATGATGACTTCAACCTCAACTCATTGTTCCGTGACTCCCAACAGCAAACGTCGGAGATGACAACTGAGCAACGCGTGGGTCCTCGCGGTCAGCCACCAGTGACACTAACATCTATCCAAGGATCCTCACTTGTTTTAGGTAAATTCTCTCTTGTTCTTAACTTTGATTCCTAAACGTCCCACCAATTATGTTCCATGTTGAATCAATCCACCTAGCAAGATGTCCTTGTTGCTTTCATGTACAAATGCCATACAGCAAGTACCCACGGTTCATGTTAAGTTATCATGTGATGAATTTTTTAGTTAATAGTGGCGAAGTCTTTAAAAAACAATTCTGCAAGTTGCCTAGCTTGAGGAGTCTTTAGAAAACATCCATCCAACCCAATGAAGGGTCTACAACTCATAAAACTCTTCTTGCAAGCATCCAAACAAACGTATAGTCTCTGGAAGATGCAGTATCTTACACAGCCTGAGCTTTCCCCCTCTTGTCCAAAATCAGGATTCCTCTGTACTTGTAGATGAACTGAAGAACCAGGATTAGCTCTAAGCAATTATGCACAGTAATCATTTATTCTCCTGTATTGATCTCGGTAAGATCCTTGTATCTCATCCATTGCAAACTGCTTTGTTCTTGCTGCCATTGAAGTAGACACTTTCAGGTTCCACTTTATACTTGCCTTCGCAACCAATTTTTTTATTCTGATCTTCGAATTCTGTTCCACATTTTTCTTAAATGTCTTTCCAAGCCATTTAGAGTTCATTATGCCAACTCTCTATGCTTCTCCACAGGTGTGCTTTGTGTTCATGCTACGAAGTTGCCATGTTGACTCCCCTTGCATTTTTGCATCATAAAGCCAAAAAGAACATCCATTGACACAACGAGCCCTCACTCTACGTAGATCATGCTTCTTGAAGGTGATGCCCTTGAATTTTGCACTGCATATGACACAATCGCATCCTTAAAGTCGTCCCTACAAGCAAACACAGTCCCAAATTGCCACCTGTATGCCTTCATGTCTTTTTGACGCTTGTAGACTAGAAACATACCACTACCAACCCCTAAATCGTCTTCATCATCTTCACCATTACCTACCCAAGTCTCATATTGATTATCAAACTCCTCACTGTCATTTCCCTGCTCATCACTTAATCCATCAATTGCTACCCATTTTCCCTTGTCAACTCGAGGCTTTATTTTCTCTCCATTTTCCTCTTCAAAGCCAGTATCATCATCATAATCATCTTCACTATTTGTGAAGTGCACATCATCTGCACTATCAAGGTCATCCTTGGAAGTACAAACTCCTCATCATCACTGCCTTCTTCACTGTCTACTTCATCTTGTCCACCCTTAGTTCCTAAACCATCTTCAACCCCTTCCATATTTGCACCCTCCTCAACACCCTTCGTAGATGCTTTCTCCTCATCAGCATTTGCACCCTCCTTAACACCCTTGTCATTATTTTCAGCAGTCTTGTCCCCAACATCAACATAGTCACACTTTGGGAATGGTTCCTCATACCGATCAATCTCATGCAACTGAAGAGCAGGATCCTTATACCATAAACTCGCTATGTTTGTCTGGGGATACCCAAGTCGTCTTAACTCTGAATATGCTTCATAAATAGACCATCAATCACTGTCCATTTCTTCAATGGTTGTTGTTTTCCCACCAACATATTCGACAGTTCCAATGCCATGCACATACATACCCCCATGATACATCTTCGAGTCAAAAAGCCCCATGTTCTTCTAGCAGCACCTTATAAAAAAATCATATTAAGGAAAATCACTGCACTGACAGGGAAAACAAAAAATAGCAATGGAGAAATTCAACAAAACCATGCCCTAGCAGCATACACACCAAAAATCAAATGCATATTTCTCAATATGGCTACCTACTAAACTAAAGTCCCAAAACAGCCATCCTAATTTCATTAATCAAAACTGGAAGTCTTACTCACACAAAGCTTCAACTTAGTAAACAAAGGGAGCATTCTGAGATATACCTCAATTGTGTTGAGAGGAGAGAAACATTTGTCACTGTCAATCGCAATGTGAAGGAGGCGTCAATGTGGAAATCACAATTGCAAAATCTTCTCAGGTTGCAAGGATGAATCAACTTAGGGCTTTCACTGAAGGAGTGAAGACTAAACGTGTTTTTGAGTGTCTGAGTTTCCTTGCTCTTTATTAAGGATATATAAAAGGTTCACGGGAATGAATACAGGAGTAAAGGTGTTCAAGAAATTAGTTTAGAAGACAAAATAACCATTTTAAAAAAATAATGAACCTTGGGGACAAAATTGAAAACAAAAAAGTCTTGGGGACGAATTCAATTTTTGGCTATAACCTTGGAACCAAAACACTACTTAACCCCAATTTTTATGTTCATAATCTTCGTATTTTTCTCTTCATCAAAGATTTCTCCTGATGATCAATTTTAATGCATTTCATACTATCAATTTTGGATAAATTTTTTTCTAATTATTAGCTAAATCTTTGTTTCCTTTACTTTTTATTTTGACTAGGGTACACGGAAAAGTATTTATATAACATTATGATAAACAAATAAAGTAACAAATAATTGAATTAATTTGAATATTTCACTTATTTATGTATGATTAATTTCAATATTTTTCGTAGATTTTATGATAATTGATAAATCTTGATTTTTTAAAAATGCATAATATTCTCTTTTATAGATATAAAAATAAGATATAATTCTAAAATATTTTAAATATCTATATCTAACCCACATGATTATTCATTTTGTCACATTTTATTATTAAAAATAATAATTTTTTTTATGTATCTAAAATAATATTTTAATTCTATTTTCTAAAATTTTATATATACTTTTAGGCTTAATTGATAATTTGTAATGTTTCTATAATTACACTAATCAACATAAACGCTAATCACACGGCACCTTTTTATATATATATTTTTTATCAATAACTCATCACTTACCTATCATAGATATTATGATAATTGATTTACCTTTAAACATAAAAAAATTATAGTATTTTTCAATATAGTTGGAATGACGTGAAAATCTTTATACATTTTTTTACTATACAGTCAGATTATTGAAACGGACAGAAAACCATAAAACTAACAAAGAAAGACGAACACTGATGGTTAATTATTTTTCTTTTCATTTGGATAGCAAAGCAAATATGCGCTACATTAGTCATAGTGATAAACTAAATCAAAGGAAACTGTCAAATCATGCAGATTCAATATTTGTATAAGTTACTAAATTATAATAATCAATAAATTTTGAAAAAGAAAATGTCTATCCAAATTTTCTATCTAATTGAATGCAAAAAATAGAAAGAAACAACATTTAACCCATTTAAGTACTCAATACTTTACCATATAGAGTTAATTGTATGTGTTTTCAATACAATTACTTCTTAATTATTGAAGATATATGCAACTAATTAACACTTTTTTCAACATTCCAAAAGATCACAACGGTCAAAAAATACATTACAATAATTACATATTGCTGAAATTTTAAAAATGAATTTTGAGGAATCAAAGAATAAATCCAAAAGAAGAGGAAAACTAATTTTCACTTTAAAAAAATTGGACTTAACCTTTTATTTAATATCTACATTTAAACGCATTCACTATGATAGTCATTCTGTTTCACACTAGCTCACAATCAATAATAACTATTTTTCATTTTTTTTTCATATTACAATTATTTTATATCATCAACTTAGGAGTCTCAAGTAATAAAAAATAAAATAAGATCACTAGAATCTTAAATATTATAACAATCACACATATTAAAAATGTAGTTACTGCCAATTAAGAACATGATTAAATAAAAAAATAAAATAATAAATATAACTCTCTAATAAATGAAATATGATTAAAAATTCACACTTAATTTGATTAAGCAAAAATAGCATATGTTATCAGTGAATATATTAGCATATACTAAAAAAAATAGCTAATACATGAAAAAGTAATCAAAATGTAGAAATCAAAACTGATATTTAAATTTTTTTAGTACAGCAACTTTAAATTTTTTAAAGCAGAATTTCATAATTAGTAAAACATCTATGAATATTAAAAATTAGAAAATATGAAATCATTCTAAATGTTCCCACTTTTATTTTTTTTTTTTTTTTTGACTATTTTTGCTAAAAAAAAATAAAACAAAAATAAAGGAAGGGAACAAGAAATTAAATTCTACCTTAAATTTAATTTCAACCTAAATCAAAAAATAACATTTTATCTGAAAAGCAAGAAAAAAATGTTAAAATATAATTAACATGGAGAAGAAGAATATTTAGAATGCAAAGAAATAGAAGAAAAGGAAGAAGAAACAAAGAACATAAACAAAGGAACAACCAAAAAGAGGAAAAGGAAAAAAAAAATAAAGAACATAAAGAAAAGAAAATGAGAAAGAAATGGAACAGAAGAAAAAAAAGAAATAGAGAATATGGAGAAAAAAAGATCTATGATGTATACCACCGTTAATTGTTAATTTATAAATAAATTTTCATTTATAAGAAATAAAATAAAAAATCATAAATACTCATTATTTCAATTTCAAATCTTAACAAATTATCATTACTTATCAGAATAATTAAGTAGTATGAGAAAAATTTCAATTTCTAATTTTAAATAAATACTCTAAATTTTCAGAATTAGTTTGTAATTAATTCTCTAAATTACTGTATGAATAGAGACTTATAGCATATTTAGAACGCCACTTGTCTGTAAAATAAGGC
Source organism: Stylosanthes scabra (assembly GCA_036250425.1). NCBI lineage: Eukaryota > Viridiplantae > Streptophyta > Magnoliopsida > Fabales > Fabaceae > Stylosanthes > Stylosanthes scabra. The sequence continues at coordinate 25,712 of JASCZI010000572.1, read as the reverse complement.
CTCTACGCTCAATGAGCCACCACTGTATCTTTTATATTTTAATAAACAATAGATAGATAGATAGATTTTGATTTTGATTATTATCTCACGTGATACCTGTCGTTGCGTGGGGCCCGAAACTCAGAACAAGCATTCGGCCCCAAACCACTCATCTAAACATAAAACATGGCAGAACTCCATGGACAAACATGCTTAACTTCCTTCATCTTCTTGTATCCTCTTCCTCTCCTTCTCAACCCTTCTCCATATTAAAGCTTCATGACAAACTCTCACCTCAATCTCCATCACACCAATCTCTAACAATATCTTTCTCTCAATACAAGCCTCCCTTCCCCACCGTCACCGCCACCTCCACTATGTCCGTACACGCCTTCGCTGGAAATCCTCTAAGGTCTAACTCTGCAGACGCGTGTTCACCAGCATCAGCACTTGAAACCCTCGAAGCTCGCCTTCAAGAGAGAACCGCCACCAACCACCACCGACACCTCAAGGTCTTGCCCTTCAAGAACGGCAAACCCTTGGCGTCTTCCGCGGCCGCGTCGGGCGATGACTCGCGGCAGCTCTGGAAATTAGGTTGGCTTGATTTGGACGATCTGAGAGTGGTGTTAGGGAACGGCGGTTGTGGTGAGTTGAGCGGTGGCTCGTTCGTGTACCTTGGTTCGAGCACGGAGGACGACGCCGTTTACTGGGCAATTGAGGTTTCGAGTGAGAGTGGTTTGATTGGTGAATTGGAGAAGAGGAATTTGTGTTTCGTTGAGCTGAGAACGCTTATGGTTGCTACTGATTGTGTTGAGTTGAGAGCCATGGGCAACTTGGCTATTGCCGGTCATGTACGTGCTTTCTTCTTATCCATTCTGCTTTCTTGAATATTGATAAACAACTTTTAATTACTCAAGCCTAACCTTTTTAGGAGGTATGTTACACTCACAAGCTTTTTGATAATTAAGTTCGACCAAGTTGCATAATATGTTATGGGAAAATTTAGAAGTCAGGATTAGAATTTAAATTCAGCATTTATAGTTTAGAATTTAGGGATTGAAATTTAAAATTCAACCATGCAAGGTATAAGACATTTTAAAATACAACATATGAATTTAATTTTGATACAATGTCTTAACACAGTTTTATATATGCTGCTAATCATAATCATCATGTCAATAAAAATAAGTACTTTTTACATTTACTATGTGAATGGTCATCCAAAAAAATTGAATGTAATTGGATGACTCAGGATCAAAATTAAACTCTTGTTTAAAATTTAGGATACATTAGTTAAAAAAAAATTGCCATGTTAGTGGAAAGATAATTGGCTTCCTTAAATTCTTTTTTTAGTGTGCTAAGCCATCCTTTTCAACAAAAGGAATGTATTTGTGAGTTCCAAAATCACAAAAGTTTGACAAACTTCACTAGAGCGGTTTGTCAAATATTTTTTTCTTTTGGTGATTGTTTGAGGTGCTTGTGATTTTCAAAAGTACAAGAACCTCTCCAAAAAAGTTTTATCAAACCTGGCCTTTGTCTATTGTAGAGTATCACTGTGTTTTGTCATTATGTGGTAAACTGGTAATAGATGACAATGCTATTAGTCAATGAAGAAATTATCTTTCATTTGATGACTATTTGTATAAGAAGTAGGATTCTTATTCAATATTTATCGTGGTGGCAGCCTATAATCCCTTTAGACATTAAAGTCCGTTTTCATTCAGCCCCACCTAGAACAACGAACCGTTAACATTAGGGGGAAAATGATTTCTGCGTTATGGCAGAATTGAGGTAAAATACTAAGACTATTTCTGTATTGGATGGTGAATAAAGGCTTAGGGGGGTGTTTGATGTCAATTTTTAAGATCAAGGCATGTAGGAACTAACTAGGAATTTGTAAGAACTGGTAACACAAAAATTCCAAATAATGTATAATACTGGGATCCGAAGGTGGAATCTGTCAATCTAGTATAGAAGCGTACACAAATATGGTGTTGAAACTATTAAGATGCAAAAAAAGAGAATACAGCGTATGGAAACTCTTGGCAACTCTTTTTTTTTTTTTTCCCTGCACTCCTTTCTCATGCCACTGAAACTATGAGTCTTTTTCTGTACCCGTCATTTTTTGTGTTAATCTTGCTCTTTGCTGGAGTTATTAATATTTTCAGTTATGTGAATCAGTTATTACTTTTCATTGTATTGTTTTGTAAATCGACATATTTCTTGGTGTGAACTGTGAAATACTAAAACATTTATAGAGTCTGCCTGTATTTATATAGTTTTATTACTATGTTGACCTTCTTTTATTATATACCGAATAAGAAATGCTGCTTTTCTAATCATTTAGTTTGGCAGGCTAGGGCACTTCTAGAATGGCATCGAACATCCCGTTTTTGTGGACATTGTGGAGAAAAAACTGTCCCAATGGAAGCTGGGAGGCGGAAGCAGTGTTCGAATGAATCGTGCAAAAAGACAATATACCCACGAATTGACCCGGTTTGCCATCTTCTGTTCTAAGTGGTGAATGGTCATTTGATGAGTTACATTAGTAAGTGTTTTGCTTAAGATTTTCCCTGGTCGCATGATCCTTATGCAGGTGGTCATTATGTTAGTCATTGATCAAGAAAATGACCGTGCCCTTTTGTGCAAACAATCGAGATTTGTACCTAGAATGTGGAGCTGCTTAGCAGGTTTCATAGAGGTGCTTGCAAATGATTTGGGACCACTTTGTTTTCAGGGACTCAGACTGTTCTCTCATAACATCAATCATTGTAGATTATTCCCATTAGCAACCATTAATTTAACTAAATATCATGCGAAACTAATTTGATTGTGCGCATTTAGAATAACCAATGTGATCCTATAGCAATATTATTTCGCCCCCAAGAATGGAAATATTCTGTCTGAGATTTCTCTAAGCGCCTTTTTTTTTTCTTCCTTATATTCTTTTAAATGCTAAGTACTTTGGATGCAGATGAGCATATACATTAGTAGGTTTTGAATTGTGAAGTGATGAACCTTCTTCATATAAAGAAAAGAACATATCATTAAAGCTAGTGCATCAATTAGCATGTGAGTTTCTATTATGAATAGATAATATCCTAATTCTTGTCAATGAGAGATGGCTTACTTGGTTAATCTTTTCCCCATATATAGCTTGGACCTTTTATCATCATTTTTGTTTTCCATTGATGGGCTTGTAGGAAGATCTAACCTTAGAACTAGGCAAGCCTTACCCCTGCTTGAAATTTTATTTATATGAAAATGGCCCTGCTTGTTTTAGTTTTAATCATACTTCAATATATATAAAAAATTTGTTTTCTTGTATTGTGTTACATTTAGCCAGGAGAAAGCTTGGAGGAGGCTGTGAGAAGAGAAACATGGGAGGAGACTGGTATTGAAGTTGGCGAAGTTGTTTATCACAGTTCTCAGCCTTGGCCAGGTACACGGCATTCCACACAATTATTTTGTTTAACTAGGATTGTATACTTTTATTGGTTATTTGTTCTTAAGTGCCTATTTTGTATGTGTTCATTTTTTCCCCATTTCAACCACTTCCTTTTTCTAAGAATGTTGAAGAAAATTATGTAAAATGAAAATAGAAATAAAGAATTTTTTTTTTTTTAATTTTCATTGTTAACCCTTTGAGTTTAATCACAGAATTTAATTGTTAATTTATCCATTACTGTTTTTGGGCTGTCTGTCTCATGTCGCTGTCCCCTGTCCTAGATTAATTTTATTTTAAGGTTTCTGAATTTGTCCAAATTCCAGAGTGAATCTAGTCTATCCTTTATATTCAAGACTATTTTTTAGGGGATATACTCGTGTACGAAATAAAGTTGATAGTATAGATTTGCAATGCTTTATCCATCTGTAATCAATTTCAGTCAAGATAACCATAAAAGGTAGCCATGGAAATTATTTCCATAAAGTCATGTTGAAGATATTGTATAGTTTTTATTTTCATACAATTATACAAACCACAATATTTATTGTTTATTTTATGTGCAACATGCTTATACTAGTTATATTTTATTTCTTTTCCACTGTATATATGTATTTTTTCACCCAACTTTTGAATATTGATATTTTTATTTTCTATCGCCTATAATTTTAGTTGGACCAAGTAGCATGCCATGCCAGCTTATGGTTGGGTTCTTAGCATACGCAAAATCGCTTGAAATAAAGGTGGACAAGGAAGAGTTACAAGGTATGTTGGTGCCAGTATCTAGTTCTGTTGACTTATTATTAGATCCCCATCAAACGCAACCTTTTCCCCTTGATTTATATGAATGGCTTGAAGTGGTTTGTTAAACTCCTGTGCTTAATTGAGACTTGCATACATGTATCAACGCATGGTTTAGCAGAGAATAGAGCCTTATAAGTGTGTGAAACTTGTCCATGGCTGATTTCTGAGTGCGTGGGTTAAAAAACTTGACTAAAATTTCATGGATGTGTTGAAGGTTCAATTTTACATATTTTATTCTCCATATGGCCATAACAGATGCACCTGAAATGTGAATTTGTGATGCAATTTTTTCTTATTTCATTGAGTGTTCGATAATATTCTATGCCCTTCTTTGTTTGTGGAAACAATCAGGAACAGGGGTCTGGGCTCCTCCTTTTTTTGTAGAATGCTTATCATATTAATATTTCTTTGCTAATTAAAACATTATCTTTGTCTTTTTTCTTACTAATATTTGCCAAAAGGATGAAAGTGGTGGGATACAGATTGAAGCTTAGTTTGATAAAGTTTTTTGAAAAAAAAAAAACACCCGTTTTGTGTTTAGTAAATAAAAGAGATCATGTACTAGTTTTTTTAGCTTTTAAAAGTTTGAAATGCTTTTGGAAACACTAAAAAAGTAGTTTTTCAAAGTTAACTTGTTTTTATTGAAATTAAATTTTCACATATTAATAAAATCCCAAAAAAATATATTTATGTCTATTATGGTTATTTTAAAATTTTACAACACCATTTTAGGAATTTTACCCCACAATTTTTAGTTTGATTTACCATGTTACAATTTTTAGAAAGCTATCTTTGAAAAAGTAAGCTCTAATAAACTACTTTCAGGAAGTAAAAGTTTTATCAAATAAAGGCTGAGAGTACGATGGTTTTATTATGAACGATTCACTTCCTTCCCACCTCACACTTCCCCTTCTCATGTGACAAATAACATATTGCAACTTGCTTATGTATAGATGCTCGGTGGTACAGTAGAGAAGATGTGAGGAAAGCCCTGACATTTGCTGAATACAAGAAGGCGCAAAGAAATGCAGCAGCCAAGGTGGAGCAAATGTGCAAGGGAGTAGAAAGAACTCACAGCTTGGCTACCGATTTCAACGTTGAAAGTGGCGAGCTTGCTCCAATGTTTGTTCCAGGACCCTTTGCAATTGCTCATCACCTTATTTCCACTTGGGCATTCCCAGATCAAAATGTGGATGGCCTTCAACACCATTTCAAGGAACCTAGTGGATCTATGTCAAATTTGTAGGACACAAGTTTTGCAAATTCTTCTCGGATCCATGGGGTTGGTAGAACTTTCGTACATAAATCTGTAAGAATAGTGACCGCATCAATTTGCTTTTTCTTTTGTACATTTATCTGTTATCTCTTCGGTAATGTTGATTGTTGAGCAAAGAATCAGTTTTCCTGGTTAATGATCTAGAGGGAGATTCTTGGCCAATGATAACTTGCGACGTGGTTTCGTCATTGCTCTAGATTTTTTATGGTTTAGTCATGTTATTATTTGTTCATTGATTAACAAAAATGCTTGTGTACAGTGTTGGTAGTGAGTAGTGACTAAGGGAAAATAATTTAATTAAGGGAATAGAAATTAGCCCTATTGCAATTTTCTTGTCCTCATCCTCTTCTTCAACATCAACAAATTCTTCTTCCACATATAACATCTCTGTCTTTTTTTATACAAGCTTTCTCACATGCACTTTTGATTTAAGCTTCCTTTAATAGAGGAAGGTAACGTGCAAAATTTACTGAGATTCATGTACAAACCATTTAGGCCTAAGCTATCTTGGTTATCGTTACCCACTTTATTTTAATCTACCTTTTATTCTACTGTCTTTATTCATATAACTCGAGACCACCACTAACTAGAAAATAATTCTACACTTAGCATTTTCCTATGCAGCAGAATTACAAAATTTATAAAAACCAATTATGTATTGAATTAGTTATGAACATAATTATTTCACATCATCCTTAGAATAAATCATTCTGCATGATCTATATATATATATCACAATTGAGAATATCAATGGTTCTTTATGCTGTTGATGTTTTTTCACACATTAATAAGGACTGCACTGCACACCCTGAACAAAATTTGCTAATGTCACAGTAGAAGGAGAAAGAATAATAGACAGAAAGCAGAGAGTTACAGGACTACATGGAAAGCAGAGAGCCTCTATCTAAAGCTCAAACTAGACGCTCAAAATTGCCATTATTCTCACAAGCAACTACACAAGATATTTTACAAAAAATTATTGAACTACATGGCTCTGGACTGTGGAGCTTCATGGTACAACAAACTTGACTGAATAATTTTTAAATAAGGAGGCGTTAGTGGCTGATTAAGCATACTCTATCTATTTATTCTTGCCAGCAGCAATGTAAGATCGCGCCATCGACAAAAAGCTTTCTTTCCGCCTTTTGTATTCATTGTATCGAAGGAAAAAGTAACCCAGATAATCAAAATCGATCGGCGACATCCTTGCCTGATAAGTATGAAATAATTATAGACATGGAAGTCATTATTGAGAAAATGTAACATATTAGGAGGCAATACATTACCTGAATAAGCCCCCACAGAGACCAGAAAAGGTGTGAAGCCAATGCATATGCATTCGCCTCAACATAAAAGGTTTCAAGGTCTTTGTCAGAAACCTGTATTTACAAGTATAAAATGATTTATTAAAAATAAAAATAGTAAAAGGTGAAAACAGTATCAAATTAGCTAAAACACATTAATGCACATAGCTAAAATGCCATCATATATGAGTTAAACATTTTTATGGGCATGAAAATAAGTAGTAATTGAGTCTTGGTGCAAACAATGAGGTTACTATGTAGTATAACCAGGGGGAAAATATCCTTTAAATGAGAAGATCGGTAAAAAGATAAAATGAGGGTTTAATCACCATTGAATTTGTAACTTCCATCGTATGAAAGCCCCACTATCTTAATTTAAGTGTGATTAAACACTTGCTTTCTCAATTTACTAATCTCCTCGCTTTAGAGAAGCTTGATCCCATGCATTATCTTAAAACATTTCCTGTCTGATGATGGCAGTAAAGATTAACCATAAAAAATATTTATTGGAAAACAAAAGGGTTTGCTTAGAAATTAGAAGTGACCAAATATATTGGGAAACCTAATAAAATGTATTGGGTTAACATGCAATGACTACTACTAATCATATTAATATTATGGCAGAGGAGATTAATCAATGATAGGCAGGTGACAACATGTTATGGGACCTCACGTTCTCTTAACATAGTTTGTCTGGCTTGTGAAAATATTCCATTTTCACAAAAAAGTGTTTTCATTTTGAAACCAGGAACTTTACTGTTGCACTTAATTACAGTTTCCACCCTGTAAGAGTATTAATAATAAATAAATAAAAAAGAATTTACTTCTATAACAAGCTGGAAACAGAGACCATGCCATCACGGAAAAATTTAAGACCCAATAGGCAGAGTTAAAAATATAATTAGGAGATCCTTATAAATGACAGTATGCCTTAGATTGTCTTTAACCTAAAACAATCCAACCTAATTACTTTCCAAAGTATCTAACTCTGAATAACTGATAGATACATTTGATTTTATATAGGATTGATCATCTGAAAACCATGAAAGAAAAGAACCAAAAATAAATAAATAAATATTAAGCCCGTTCTGTGTACCTCATTTGGTCTGTCAGGTTGCATGTAATGCCTGAAGAAATGATATTGTTGATTCATATTTGGGTACCTGCATTGGAAAGATGCTCACGATGTAGAAACAAAATCATGACTAAGTAAAGGGAGGGAAGCAAGGAAAGAACTTACAAATCATATTCACAATCAAAGCCAGCATATTCGGCAAAGTGGTTTCCAATGTCGAAGCCTCTGTAGTTGTACGAGGCATATTCATAATCAATGATGTAAACTTTATCTGGAGATTTGTCAGAACAAATATGCTTTTACTTCTAAAATCATAGGGTAGAAGCACAAACATGCTTATTATGAGCACAGTATATTGATACCTTCTTCTTCATTAACCATTATATTTCCAGAAAGCAAGTCATTGTGAGAAAAGATGACTGGAGAATTGAGAGAGTTAGTCACCTCCTGTAGCACAAACCAAAAAAAAATAAAAAAAGTTGAGAATAAATTATTGACAAAAATAAAATGAATTGTTTGCTACTGAATTCAAGCTTCTCTAAATTTCTCACACTATGTTGTTATGTTCTATCATAAACTATGCCTATATGAAATTGTTTGTATGAAATCGTTTGAACCCAAGCCTTGGTTATGTTTTCGGTTCGGTACCTTATTTTCCCACCTAATCCCCTTTAAGACTAAGGAGAAAATTTGTTTAGGGTTTCCATTAGGGACGGGTATTATGGGATGTCCAAAGTCCCATATCAAGTAGTAAGGGATGTTTGAAAGTTGGGAGGAAGGTTATTCCCCTCTCAACAGCTAATGTTTAAGATGTGGTTCTCCACTTCCCTTCGGTAGTTAAAAATGGTACAGAGCCAAGGTGTCAGCACCGTGAAAAGGAGACTGCCTATAGGCTGGATACTTGTAATGATAACCGATAGCAAAGTGGCTACTGCTGGGTCATTGCCGATAAAGTGAAGCCACCATGGACATCGGCTCTCCATGGCTGATGTATTGTTAGAGACTTGGGAATTATATTAAGATGTGGTCATGTGGTTTCCCACTTTTCTTAAGTACTTATCAATGGTATTAGAGGTTGGTTGTTAGTGGCATGGGAAAAGGGCTACCTATAGGCTGGATTAAGGTGAATACCAAATAGTGATAGCCGATAGACAAGTGGCTACTGCTAGGTTAATGTCGATGGAGTGAATCCACCAGGACATCAGGTCTCCATGGGCGATGTATTGCTAGGGACTTGGATATTATATTATGGAGTGCCCAATGTCCCACATATAGTATGAGATGCTTAATGTTGTATTTGAGGATAAAGCTAGCTCTTAAGTTGTGGTTCCACACTTTTCTTAGGTACTTGACACCTACGCCCAACCCCTTCTTTTCATATGCCATTATACCAAATGCTCTCTACGCTGCACAGTGCACACGGCTGTTAGTGTGACTACAATTAGGCCTACATAGGTGCAGGTACACCTTCCCTCTTATTTTCACTTGATGGGTTCCTATCACCATAAAATCTT
>JASCZI010000572.1:0-16240 GCA_036250425.1 Stylosanthes scabra | reverse complement strand
TCCCCCCCCCCCCCCCCCCCTTCCCTCCCTCTAAAATACCCTTATTCATATTATACATATCAATAATATAAAATCTTTTTTAAATTACTAAGACTTGAATCAAAACTAAGAAAACAAAGTAGTTACCATCTTGACTAATCTCACATTTGTTACTATTAAGCACATTCAATAAATAAAAGGATTGATTAGTGTGTCTACTAATCAACTAGTATATTTAAAGATAAAAAGGATTGCCTTCATTTAATTGGTATAGTAAATACATCGATAGGAACTGGGTTAGAATATGCTGGAAAGTATTTATTGTTCCTAGGAAAGGATATTCAAGAGGGCCTTCTCCAAGTTTCCCAACTTCTAATTTCTCAACCTTCTCTCTATTTCTTTGACACCCTCTTTTATATCGCTTTTTCTAACTAACTGAGGACTAGTTCCTAATATATGAAACTGTTCATCTTGAAACCAGAACAAATAAAAGATAAAAATGAACGTAAAAATCAAGATATTTTTTGGAACAAGGTAGCACCTGTAGCTCAACAATTTCATCGTGAACTTCCTTGAATGAAATAGTCTCATAAGCCTTTTTCTTTTCAATATCATCAAATTTAAGTGTGGAAGCTGTAAAAGAAAAGAATGAAACATGTCTAAATCAAATACATATTAATGGAAAACATACAAATAGATACACTTCTCCTTGATAGAAGAAGGTTCTACATTAGAATTATAGTTTTAGAAAGGCAAAGGATTTCTATTCAACAAAGGTAAGGAAACATAACAGACCTGTCTCAAAGAATTTCCAAACATCATTCCATAATTGGGGTTCCCTGGAACCAGGAACTTCGACATGATGAAATCTTCTCAATGCCCTCGCTATTTTAGCAGCCATCTTTGGCTCCCGCATATCTGCCAGAATAAAAATATAAAAAAAAATTCATCCATTGTACATGTACAGGAGAGTTGATGCTTTCATTTTTACATAAAAGATTTTTCAATGCAGTGTGATGAATTTCAGAAATATAGATAATTGGTATGGTCAAAAGTGTATCTTACTTATACAAGACAATATAAAGTTCTTTTATCTTTTAAGAAATGCATTTTAAGCACTATTTGGCAGTTATAAGATTTTCAAAAAATGAATCGTAAATTATAAATCATATACAAATCACTTCCTAGTTCCTACCATTATTGAGTAACACTTCATGCATCCAAACATAAAAATGATTTTATATCAATTAATTGTAAAGAAACTAGTTAAGCTTATAATCCATTATTGAAATAATCTTACTTCCATAACCGATCCTGTATCGAACTCGCTCTAGACAGGTCTAGGGTTCACCAAAAGCATCTAAGGAACATGTCAAGTATAATCAACGTGAGCTACTTACAGACTCAAAGCTATTGCTCCATATGGTACATCATAAACACATAAGAAAGAAGAAAATATTATATTGTATCATGCTAACAAAAAATATTTAGTTTTTAAGTTACAAAATTAATATTAAGTAAAAATTACAGCTTCACAAGAAGACTTCTTAGGTTAAGGGTAACCAACAATATTCTATGTTAAGAGAAGCCAGGCTCAAACTTCCAGCATTTATTCTAGGTAATAATAGAATCAACGGGTGCAACGTAGTGATCCCAATCATATGGTAAAAACCCAGTGATTGCAATATGGTAAGAGTTAAATTTTTTCCACTAAGAACTTAAGTGGAAGCTATATTCCCTCACACTATGGCCATAATCAAGCATATACAGCTAACAAAGAACCTCCCATATATCCTACAGCAACGTATAGTAAATGCAATACAGTGTAGAGATACTTAGTTTCTGACTGATTTATTCATACTCCAAAGTGTACCTGATGGGCTGAGAGTATGAGCATTTATAAAAGATTGCACCATGCCATTTCCAAAAATTCCAAGCCACTTAGCACCAAATCCTGCAGATGTGATATATTTGGTAGCCTAAACACCAAATTTCACAAGTGTTTACAAAGTAAAACAGCAGTTAAATGAGTATATGAAGCAAAGAAATCAATTGAACCTACAATGTTCGGCAGACGTATGAACAATTAACAGTCATGCTTTTCTTTGATCAAAACTGAAATACTAATACTATGTGCACATTCAATGGAGTATTAAATGAAAAGAAAAAGATTGTTAATTAACTGACCCAATTTAGAACTTCATCATATCTTTATAACATAGATTGAGATCATGAGAGATGAGATAGTGTCAATCCAGATCATTTCTTATAAGTAACGTGCTATACAAAGTGTGAAAGGGACAAGATACATTGCACAGATGCTCAGGTCTAGTAAAAATAATCCAATATTTTCATGAATAATTGAATGCAAAATTATAATGCAGGCACAAACATAAATCTAATCAATGAAAATCTCAAAGAATATGACAAAATGATTAAGTTTTTGTGCTTACAATAAACTAGGTTGGAAGGACAAAAGCCATGACTTATTTTGTTTGTGTTTTACTTTTTTTTTTTCTTTTTTTTTTTTTTGAGAAAATTGCAATTTAACCCCATCCTGTAAACTATATGCATTTCAGTCCCTAACAATACATCTCAACTACTAATGTTTCCTAAACATACAAATAAGCCTTTCTGTCAACTATTTCATTAAACTCCACCAGCTCATTCTCTTCTATGCTTTCCCCTCACCCTACCTCAAACGCAGCAACAATATTGCAAAACCCTCAAAGTAATCTTCATCCTACACCTCAAAGCGCCCTAACCAAATTACCATGACAACTAGAAGTTTGAGAGATCAATCAGTTTTCCTTGTGGTAGACATGGACATCAACTAAACACAGCCTAGTAGTTTACAATGTTGTCTTATCCATGTGTGCAACCCCATTGGGTAGGACAAAGCTCACTTTTTTGTCTTGATGAGTAGGACAAAGTTCACTGGTTTTCTTTGGGGGAGTTTCTTGTCCAAAAAAAAGTAAATAAGACTTAACATTGCATCTAAAAGGTATTATTCTTCAAGATTAGATAATTGTTATCATGAGTTTATGTCTCCCTATCTCTAGCTAATATGCTTTTAAAACTTGACCTATCAAGCATATTGTGGAATAATGGAATCTCAGGAATAGACACAAAGTATTGATGTATTAAATATTGAATGGAATTTATACTCTAATTCTAGGAAACTAAAAATAACTTTAACCTTTCTATCCTAAAAGCTCTGGTTTTACAATAAGATTTTTAACATTAAATTACATAATTCTTTTTTCCAATAGAAATAAAAAACTAATTCCATATTTGTATTTGTAAGAGTTTCAAACTAGTCGGCTGTTGACAATACATGATTGGACGTTCATAAGAAACTTCTAAACATTTTCAGTACATTAGAAAAAGAAAACAAAAAAAAAAAAAAAAAAACAGAAGAAATAATGCACAATGAACCAAACTTTCACTCAATTAAGCCAAGCAGAACAATTCAGTGACTGAGATAGTAATGGTTATAGTATCTAACCTGCAACTCCCTGTGACGATCAATAATGTACTCAGTGTTTGGTCCATACAATCTGATTGTAATAATATCATCAACAGAACTTCCATTCTTAACTGTAACCTTGAGTACTGACAAATTATGCAAAATTACTTAGTGAGCTTCTATATCAATAACCAAAACGGTAAGAGCCAATAAGATTTAACTAAACAACCAGAATCAAGCTCACCGTTCTTTATATTTATATGATATCTAACAAGTAAGCCATTTTCTATATAAAGCCATTCATTTAATGGAAAATCAAATATAAAGAAGGATAAATCTAGGTGTCTATGTATCCATGGATCCATCTATGTGTTTTCACACTTAATAGGTCCACGTGCCAAGCGTAGACATAATAAAGTCTAGAACAAAAATTGAGCACAAAAATAATGAAGTCTAGCATAGAAAATTGGAGTCACAACAAAGAAAACAAAAGTTGTTTTTGTTGGGATGGGTACATGCATGTACATCTAGTGTTAGCATATAAAGAACGTCCAAGAAATTACTCACACAAATTCGTTATGCCTCCAGATATTTTATCAACCTCAAAGCAAGAATCATCCAAATTTGACCAAGCCTTGAACATATCCTTACACAACTTGCTGCACAAAATCGCCACTCGATACATTAAAATCATATCATATATCATGGATGTAACGAACAGAATTCAAGAAACAAGGAAGTAACCTTCAATTAACAAACAAACCTTACAACCAAAAAAAAAAAAAAAAAACGATTTAACATCAAAATACAGTTTACATAACCCACACAATACCATATCAAAAGGAACCGAATCGTTCCAACAACTCTGGAATTGCAAAAAATCTGAATTTGACTCGGTCAGTTTCATCAAAGTAATCTCCCCATTCTTATGGAAAAAGCTTCGAGTCAACGCACCATAAAACGACAGAAAGGAAATCGAAGAAACGGGACAACGAAAACAAGGCACGTCCACGAAGCACGAAGCACACAAAAAATAAATAAAAGAAAAGAAACGTTAGAATTTAGAAATACGAACATGACGAGAGGCTTCATTTGAGAGAAAGAGAGGGAAGGGTCAATGACGAGGTGAGAAGGATGAATCTGCGTGGCGTAGTCCTTGCGAGCTTGCTCTGCCACTTCCACGGGATTCCAGATCTTAACCTCGGCGCCCATATCAAACCCGATATGGAAGAAGAAGAAGAAGAAGACGACGACGACGAAGGTGGTGATGGTGGGTTCAAGAGAAAGGAAGGTGGGAAGTTTTGAGAGAAGGAAATGGAAGAGGATGGCGATGGTGGCAAGAGAATCGTTTCTTTCTATGAAAATTGCTTTGCTCCCCTTCTTCGCTTTTGAATAGAACGGTGTTTCGTGTGGCGTTGAAGAATAAGACTTGCCGCTATGAAATGACTAATATGCCCTCCACCACATGTTTACGTAAAATCTATTTGACTTGTTTCACATATTATTTATTTAAAAAAAAAAAAAAGACATTTATACCATTGACTTTTTAAAAATTGTACAAATTTATCTCTGATTTTTGTGAAATACTTAATAACCTCTGACATTCGAAAAAAACAGTAAAGTTATGTCCTTATTTTTGTTTAACTTAGCTAAAAAACGAAAATTACTTATGTAGCTACTAAAAAAATATTTGTAATTATTATTGATTTTGTAACGAATTCTATTTAAAGTTTTCATTTCATTTAGATGAGTCAAACTAATAGAGGGACCTAATCGATCTTGTCATCGAACCGATAAACTTACCAAATCAATAAGTAAGTCAGGGGTTGAACCGTTGATTATATTTCAATTAAATAATTATATAAAATTTTATACAACAGTGCTACAGAGTCATTAAAGAGCCAATAAATCAAATTAAAAATTATCATTCAAAATTAAAAAATTATGATCTAAAATTAAATATAATTATCATCCAAACATAATAAAATTAATCACCCACATACTATACAACTTATCATCCAAAACTCTTAATTAGTTCAAATGTGTGTTGGTTTGGTTCTCTTTCGTTATGGCGGCACTAACAGTTACAGGCACGGCACTGCCGAAGGCATCTTCAATCAGGAGTTCAGTGGCGATGAAAGGTTTTTGATTCTTATATTTGGAAAGGAGGACGTTCGCCCTTACCTGATTTCTAGCGGCGGCAATGTCAAGATGGTTTCTGTGGAAGACAGCGTCTCTAAGGCTCCAAAGAGCATGCGAGTCTTGTCCAAGCTCAACCACCACCATGAAGATGGAAATCAGCGCGTCCTCAAAAAAAATAGGAGGCCGTCGCTGTATATGGGGCATAGAGAAAGGGAAAAGCTTCAAAGTTTATTAGTTCATTGTTGGTCAGGTATGTATTAGCTCTTTAGACTCTTTTAATTTCATATTTTCATCATAATAATTTTTTAGTTTCATTTCTATTAAATTAATTATTATTTTCTAAATTTTAATAAATCATCAGGTTATATTTATTATATTCTTCAAATAATTATGAAAAATAAAATAAATAAATACTATAATTATGGAAATAGAAATTATATAATTAAGAAAAAATTTTAAACTAAATATTGTTTGAACAATTTAATAATTTATTAATTACTCTGTACACATTTATATTACATTATATTACTATATAAATTAAAATTATTTCACTAAATAAATTAGCACACACTCTAACGTGTATGGGAATTAGATGAATTATTTTTATAAATAATAAATAAAATATTGAATTTATCATTATAGGCCGATCTCAGAAAATTACGATTTTAGGCGTTCTTTACTATTTCGGATTTTACGAACGCAAGATATATTATATACATATTTCGAACTTGCAGAATTCGAAATATATGCAAAATAAAATTTAACTTTTATCTCAAGCTCAGAAAATCTCAAGCTCAGAAAATTCGAAATATGTTCAAAACGAACATTAATTATAAACACGCCTATTCTTATACCTCTCTCATCTACACTACTGATTGAAAGTTAAGGCTAAGATGAGGGTTGAACCTCAAAAGCGTTTTCATTTAAGGCCATCTAATTACAAGTCCAATCCTAAAACAAATTCGACTGGACTGGTCACTGGTTTATCGAATTTTTGGTCGAATTGGTCAATTTGGTTTGGTTTCTATAATTATATTCTAAAGTAATATTTAAAATGATGAAATTCATAAAAGTAATATTATAATTATTCTTAAATTAAAATAATGAAATTCATAAATAATAAAAGTTACAAATTTTTTAACCTGTGTCATGTGCAGGATAAATTTAAAAGTATAATTTTTATTTAACTTAACTAACTAATATTTATGACAACAATATAAATTTTATAAGAAAAAAATTATAGTTGATTTAGGTATTTTGCTGCTAATACCTAAAAGCATCATTAAAAAAAAATTTATGGTCAAACATATATATATCTATAATATGTCAAATCAAATCATTTAAATGCTTACACATTACTCTAATTGGTTAGACATATTTCATAAATAAGACTTGTTTAACAGTAACTTATGAATAGTTGGAATATACCTAAGTTTTACTGTTCATACAATTTTATGTGATCATTGAGTTACTGTAAAGATATTTCATGAAATTCAGATACTGTTGCACATATATTCCAACACTAGAGAGTTTGTTTCTAAGATTTGTTTATACTCATTGCAAATGTGACATAATAATTGAAATTTGTCTTTTATAAAACTTGACTAGTATTATTATTTAGAATTAAATTAAGTCTCGAGATAAAAACATCACATTCAACTCTATTATCTATTAAAGTCTTGCATTCTATCACATGATTTCTTTTTTTTTATTATTTGCAATCTCGTTCCACTGCATAAATCATTTGTTTGGTTTATATTCCACAGCAATATCATAGGGGCGCCTTCTTTCATAATTAACTTGTGATGTGAGAATCTTGAATAATTAATACCATTTAAGATTTTCGATGAAAAAGTTTTTAACTCAAAATTCATATTCCCTTTCTCAGAACAAAAAGAGTCAGAAGTCAAGTAAACTCTTTTTTCTCCAGATAACTTTGCTATCATTATATTGTTAACATCAGTGACACATTTCAGAGTTGGTGTAAGAATTATTTTGTCCTTGAAATAATTTTTAGCGGATAAATTAATTAACATATCCGAATAAAGAAAATCAATGAGATCATCCAACACTGTCTCAGAATTCTCTATCAAAATGTCAGGTGGTATTTGAACGATAATTTCATTATCTATTATATGACCAGCTAATTAAACTATCATCAATTTTTTAACTTTTTCCAAATCAATATTATCATTAACACATAATTATATGTTGTATTTAAAAATACCCATTTTTCCTTAAAAAGAACACAACCATATTACCATTACATTTTTTTAAATCAAGCACATTCTACCTTTCTATATTATTGTTATTGTTATAGCTAATAATAATAATAATAATAATAATAATAATAATAATAATAATAATAATAATTTATTATTATTATTACAATTATAAAATGTAGAGGAAATAGCTGTTGAACCAAATAATTAAAAAAACATAAGTGAAAAAGGCAAGTTGCAATATATGATATTATTAGATCCAAGAAAAACTAATTGATTATCAGGTAAAAGTATTCAATAACTTTTATACTATTTAAGTAAAAATAATGCTAATTGTTTTGGTAATCAAAATAATATAAGTAATTTGTCTGTTTTAATAATTAAATATGTTAATAACTTGGGATAAATAACTTTCGAAAGTATTTCTATGTGTTGGTAATCAAATTGAAAAAAGTATTCAAAAACTTTGAAAAAAAAAAATTATCGATTCAATTTACATCTCAAAATTAATAATGCTAGCCAAAATAATATAAGTACAAATAATTTAAAGAAACAATGTTAAATCAATTATTATAAGAAGGGAACGTTACACATAATTAATTTAAATTTTAAAATATATTAAATCTAATATTAAGACATTATGCTTATTAATGTCTTTGTTAAATTTGGCAAAGGATAATAATATATTCAGTAACTTGATGGTCATGTATATGATTAAGAAATTGGGTTGTAAATTGATCCAATAAAATGCATTTGACCTTTTTCTCATCTTAAATGCTAAGAATAAATAAGAGAAATTAGTAAACAGATAAAAAAAGCCATTGCATATAAATTACTTATTATTACAAAATCAACAAATCTCACTTTTAGTTTTACAAAATTTACATACGTAGATTATGTAGCTCAATCACAATATAGTGATCATATCTTTCTGTTTTTGACCATAATATAAATTTTTTTTTTCCAGTCAAGAATCTGATAACATCTAAGTGATTAAATTAAAAAAAAAATAACATATTAAAGAACAAAAAAAGCATGGGCCATAAAAAAGTTAGTATATTATTTATAAATAAATATATTACTTACCAAATAAATGAGATTGTTTATTCGTTTGTTTCAATATATCAATATGAGTTATAAAATCAAAATAATTGCTAGAAATAATACGATCATGCGTCATTTTTATTATACATGACTCATTCTTAAAAGATATTTTATATGAGTGTATAATTGAAAGATATATGTAACTTGATTTTTCATTTACAAAATTTGAGAATACATAGATAATCACATCTATGCTCAAATATATCTTTACGAAAGTATTCTTGATTGATGAATGAATCTTATCACACTAAAAAATAAATATAAACATGTTCTATAAATTGTACTGCAAATTATTATATGCATATAATTAGTTCAGAATCATTAAATTGAATAGAAGAACATAAATACGTTATACACAAGATTATATGTACCATGCTTTTGCTAAACCTACATCATGGTCCCTTGAGCTTATCCCGTTGATATCAAATAAAATTTTCATTATAAAATTTAGTATTTTGTCGAAATAATGCAATTAGAATTAGCATTAGCAAATTATTATTAGTCTTTCGACATAAGCATTAAACCTTATTGCATTGATATTCCTACGCTTTTCAATTTAATTATTAGTGGGAAAATTATTTGGTACAAATGTAAATTAATATAAATATAGAATATTCCTTTATAATATATATTTTACACCTTATATTTCATAAAAATTAAAGTAATATATAGATTTAGACTCTCATATCTCTCAAATAAAATCTGCATCTATATCGTATAAATTTCCTTTTTAATATTTTGTTTCTTTCATGGATTATATTGCAGATTATTATATGCATTTGAGAAACCTACATCATGGTACATATTTGCCTGAAAAAAGAAAGCATTTTTATATAAAAAATTTTTATCAGTTAATAATTTCGTAATTACCAAAAAATTAATAATAAAACTTTGAAATACTATTACGTTAATATAGCTAATAAAAATTATGAAATTAACATAATTTCAAATGAATCTAACTTTATTATCCATTAGAACCATATTGACATAAGCAGTCTTGCTCTTGTCAAATTTTAAATGTATTTTCTAAAGTCTCAGAACCCTTGCCTTTGATCTCTATAGCTTGTCGTCATCCAATTCACTATAAATGTTACTTTTAATAGGGCCGTATATAGTAACCATTGTGCATAAAAAATAATATAATTTAAATTATGCTCGAATGTTTTAGAAGAATGGTAAAAAAAAAAAAATGAATTCAAAAATCATCCATGATATTATATTACACATTCTTGAAAATTTTCCAATAAGAGTTTTCCATTGTATCGAATTATTTATTATCATTATTATGTATGTTTAAAATGATATACTTATAAAATTTTGAATCACATATTTAATTATATTTTCAAGATATATTTCCTTTTAAAAAAGTAATGATATCTTTATATTAAATTATGATACATTAAAGAATAATATTTTAAATTCTGTATAATTCAAAATATATTATTTTAACACGCCCAAAAAAATATATATTATTTTGAGAATAATCATTATATTCATTGCATTAAAAAAAATTTAGCCGTACTGTTATAATAATATTTCATTGAAAGTAATATCGCATGATAAATATTTGAATCCATAACAATGTCAAATCAAAGCTATTTATCATTGTTTAATGTGTAAATTAAATAACAAATAAATAATTTATAGTAGCTATAAATAATTAAAATTTTATAAATAGAAACAAAGGAATAATAAGTTAGTCACCAAAAAAAAAGGAATAATAAGTTAATGAATGATTAGAAATATGAGATAAATGCATTTAGAAATTAGACGGAAAAATAATCGATAAGAACATGACACATGTCCCTAATTAATTAGCTTGGGAAAAATCTAATTTTACTATATTAAGGAGATATGTTCAAATGTGATTAGAGTATTATTTTTTGAGTAATGATAGAGAGTTTTAACTCATAAACCTATTTATCCTCTTAATATTTAAAAGTATAAAAAATTTAAATATAAATGTTATTTTTTAAAAAAATAAATATAAAAAAATTTCAAAGTTTCCTTATTTAGAAGTTAGGAAAATAATTAGGTTCAAGTTACACTCCAAATCATTTTTCTTATTCTTTTTCTCTAAAGTATAATTATCACTTATTGGAATCGAATTGACAATCGACCAATGAAGCTATTGAATCACTGGCTTATTGGTTCAACTCTTGGGTCATTGATTCAACCATTGATCAGTTTATAACTAAATAACTATATAGAATTTTATTACTTTCCTTTTTATGTTATAAGTATTTTTAATAATTTTTATATTAAAATAACTATTTTTAAGATTTTAATAATATATTAATTATTTTATTCATATTATATTATTATATACCACAATTGTTTATTGAAAATATAATATTAATAGATATCATATAATCATGAAAAAAAAACTAATTAATAAAAAACTTATTTATTTTAAATTTGTAAGCTTTTAATAGAATTTATATTTCAATAAAAATATAATTAATTTAAAAATGAGTGAGTTAAAAATAGAAAATAAATTAAATAATGAAAAATGGTTGGTGGCGAATGAGTTATGTCTCATCATTGAGGAAGATGGTCTGAATAATTTGAATCCTCTTCCATTCATGTTGGATCGGTTTGGGCCCCGATTCGCCTGTTTCCTAATCAAACCGGTTGGTCCATCCAAGTTTGATAATTATGCTATAAAGTAATTAATAATTTTAAAAATATAAAAAAAATATTCGGCTTAACCCGAGTCCCTTTATTTCTATTTTCAAGATAGATAAAGTGTTTGTTGTCACAAAATTTAAAATAGTATTCGTTTTTCACAGCAAATATGAATAATTGAAAACGAATTGAGATGTATTAATTTTTTTTAGATGTCCTTTTTTAAATGGATAAAGAGCAAATTGAATAATATTTACTCAAAATATTTCATAAATAGTCCATTGTATGTATATTTAAGTAGATGCTGAAGTTTTATTTTCCGATGAGAAGTATGATGTCAACTAAATCAATTATTTTAAATTTTTGCTGATCCATGATGCTTTTAACATATTAATTAAGTTCAAAATTGGGAGAGATTGCTATTTGCATATTAAAATTATTCACAAATGCTATATGTATATTAAAATTTATACATATTGTTTATGTCATTTTCAATATATATTTTATATCTCATTATGTATTTTATATAGTGGTTAATTTGATGGTTGATTTTTATGTACACCTAACATAACTCTATTTGTTTCAATTCATTTACACATAGCTAGTTCTCCAAAATCATTTTGTTTGCTAAAATTATTGAAATGCCTCACTTGTGTAGTGTTAAAAAAAGTACTATTTTTTGTTCGAATTAGTGACGGATAAATACTTTATCAAAACTGTTAACAATTTTATTTTTATTAGGACCGTTAACATTGGCCAAATTTGTTGGGTTAGTTTGTTTATCTGTCTAAATGGTCGAATTTTTGCCTCTAAGTCCGGATCGTTTAAAATCCGAACTAAATAGACTAGGTCAGTTTAATTAATTTTTTTAATAAAATTTTTCAAAAGAAAAACACTTTTTCCTATATTTTCTCTCATGCGACCTGAAAACCCGATTTACAAACAAAAAGTTTTGTTTCTTTTCCCTTAAGTTTTTAGCTAAAAAAGGTATTTTTTTAAAAAAAAGTAATTTTTTTAAGTTAAAAATTAAATTTTTTGTTTATTTTTTAAAATAATTAATTTATTAAACTAATCAATCCGTTTACTTGTCGGACTAGTCATAAATGAATCAGACTAAAAAATGATAGCCCGTATATAAATCGGACTTAAATGGACCGACCTAAATAAGTCAGGCTCACCTCTTTGACAACCCTAATTTTTACTAAGATAATATTTGTCGCTAATTATGTGACTAAATTGTTTCTTATAGCTAAACTATGTATATTTGTCAGAAAAGATATATCTCTAATTCAAAAGATTCTAGTATCATGCTATGGAAATATCATTGTAAAAGAAGATTAAGATTAAACAAATAGCTAGGATAAGTTTCTTATTACTTGATTATTCTACAAAATTAGTTATATTTGATTTTTTTTCGATGGATTGGAGTTATATTTAATTTGATAGGGCATTATTATGCGCTCAGTCATGTGAGACTCAAATTACAAAGAGCCTTACAATATTACATCACCAAGATAAAGTGAATTATTTGGTACAGAGGAACTTGCTTACAGAGAGAAAATTTATAATAAGATACATATCTAAGATAAAATATCTCACTCCACGTGACCCATCACGTGATGAGTTCTAACGCACCACTTACCAGGGAAAGCTAGGCTTTAAAGATGGCTTGAGTTGAGATGAATGGCTTAAACGGAGCCTAACTTATTGGGCCAAAATTTTGTAATGGGTTTAGAAATGCCATGGGCATGAAGCGCCCGGTAGGTTTAGATTTTTGGGATATAAATTCATAACATTAAAAAAGAGTCAAATCCCCAACCAAGGTTGTTGCCACTTTGCACTTGGATTACTATGGTCCCATGTTGCACTCTAATTTAGAAGTGCTGACACAGTGACACTTTCAATTTTTAAATTTTTTTAATTATTTTACAGAAAAAAAAATTAATTAACCGTTAGAGGATAAATTATCCCTTGTAATCTATCATATCCTCTATAAATTTAAAGATAAATTACCTATGATATGTGAAGTTCTAATTGATTAATATAGGTTGATTAAGTATAATTAAATTTAACTCCTCATTTAACTTAATGCTAACTCTACTTATTAACTTTTTTTTTGTGACTAACTTTGTTCATGGTATAGCTGTAATTTGATCGATACTCCTTTTTGTTTTTTTGCCCTCCTCATTGTTTATTTAAAAAAACAAATTTTACAAATAAAATTAAAAAATAATAAAACAACTATTTCATGTATAAACAATTAAGAAAATACTATGGATATTTTTTAAAATAAAAAAGGGTGTTTGAATGTATTAGATGTCTCTTGGATTTTTTTATATTTCAATGATTTTATCTTTTAAGATTAAAAAAGAAACATTTGTGGTTGAAACCAACTAATAAAATGTGTGATTTGAAAGAAAATAAAAAGTTATAAACGAAGATTTATGTAGCAAAAGTTAACAATTTTTTTAAAAAAAGCGACAAACAAAAAAAAACAATTAAAAAAATCAACCATAATTAATAAGTGGAGTTAGCATTATTAAGTTAAATAAGAGGTTAAATTTAACTATACTTAATCAACATATATTAATCAATTAGAATATGACACATAAACTTGAGAAGATTCATTCCCTGGTGTTATATTCAAAATAAATTTTTTTTTAAAATGAAAGCCAAAAAAGAGGCATGGTTACTATTCATCATGACAGTAAAGCATGATGTTGTTATCGAATATAATCGAAGATGTGAAGTACTTTTCCAACTGTCGTGTTATATAAAAAATAATATGTTCGATAAGCTTGCAAGAATATTTTATCGAAGAAGAAAAATGTTCGATAAATGTTGGTAATCGAAAACGGACACTTGTCGAAGAGGGAAACAGATCGAACAATTACCAAATGTGTAAAAAGAAACTAACTTTGGAAGTTTCAGCAGCTATGACTCATGGAGAAGTTACAACATGCTTACTATGACGTACTCTCATGAGAAGTTAGAAAAAGCAGTTTTTCACATATGTTATATTTAGTTATTTATAAGAATATTATTGTAATTTTTAATTTCTAGAATTGCTTATAAATAGAAGTCTTAGGATCAGAATAAAGAGTTTGAATCTTGAGAGTACTCTACACATCCTAACCCAGAAATGGATACACAGAGAAAAGCCAAGTGTTCCTGCCATCCATTTCCTTTCCAGTTTTATTTAATTTATGTCATTTCCTTCTTGTCCTTTATTCATTTTAAACTTTATTTTCCATTTATATTTTTTTCTATTTTCCTTTCCATTTCTTTCATCTTTTTCATTTTTTTTATCTTTATTTTTCTATTGATATACTATTTGGCTTGGTACTCATAACCGTTTGATAGTCGATCGTTTACGTCAACGAATGATTAAAAATCAGTAAAACAAAATGTCACGCCTAGTGGGACAAATTGTATAGAAAAGTATTAATAAAAAAATTCTTTAAACTTCAAAATTCAATGAAGTTGAAGTTTGTTTAAAAAAAATTTATTTATTCACCCATTGAAGATTCAAAAAAAAAAAAAAGCTTCTTTTAAAATATAAAAAGAAATTTGCAAAAAGTTATCATGGATAATGAGGAGAATATTTCTAATCCATCAATATCAAATGACGATGTTGACTCTATTACAAGAATGGTTCGAGGAGAAATTAAGAAGAGTTATTATGAATTGGCAAACTTATTATCACAAAGCTTTGATGAACTTTTGAAAATAAATATGACTGAAAATCTTCAAAAGAATGTCGAAGACCCTATAATTCGACAAATAGCCAATATGCCCTCACCTAGAATGGATAATGATATACATCTGAATCTCGAGAACAATGCATGAGGCAACATGATATCGAAGAAGTTGTTACACAAATCTTGAATAGGAATGGTTTTGATATTCAGTCTGCCAATTAAGTTCGTTTTGATTCAGCATTTCCCACATTTGTTCAAGAAGTCCAATTGCCCGAAGGTTGGAAAGTCCCGAAGTCACTTTCTGTATTTTCTGGAGAATGTGACGAATCAACAATCGAGCATATAGCAAGGTACACTTTTGAAATTGGTCAAATTGCTACCAATGAATTTCTGAAAATGAAATATTTTCCTGGACCAAACACGCATTTACTTGGTTTTCTACTCTCTCGTCCAATTCGATTCATTCTTGGGTCGATTTAGAAAAAAAATTCATGAACAATTTTATAGAGGAGAGATAAAAATCGGTTTGTTTGACTTATGTAGAGTTAAAAGACTCCAAAATGAACCGATCGATGATTATGTGATTCGATTCAGACAAATGAGAAATAAGTGTCAAATTTCAATACTTGATGAGTTCGTAAATTTGGTGGCACATTGTTTCGAATTTTCTATTCGGAAGAACTTGGTTGGTCAAATATTTTTCGATGTGTCTCAACTTGTGGAACGAGTTCGACAAATTGAAAAAATTGTTTCGGATATTGGGCCCAGACGGCCCAAATCCTCTAACGATGTACATATCTCACTCCTCATTCAATAAAACCGGCCCAACTTCATATGGCCCAACATCTCACTCAATAAATCCGCAGAGGATTGAGGCACAATAAATGATGATCCCATACGGATTTATCCCCCACAATCTCAATAGATCTGGACGGAATCAGGCCATATTCATGACGATTCCTTATAGATTTATTCCCTAAATAACACGGATCATT
>JASCZI010000571.1:14240-26080 GCA_036250425.1 Stylosanthes scabra | reverse complement strand
AATATATATATATATATATATATATATATATATATATATATATATATATATATATATATATATATAAATAAAAGATTACTATTTGTGTGATCATATATTATAGATAGATAGTTATTTGAAACTAATTATGAAACTTATCACCCAAATACTTTGTCTAAATTTAATTTAATTTAATTTAATTTAAATAAAAGCTTTATAACTATTGATTTTTTTATTACGTGATACTATCTCACTTAGGTGAAATTTTTTTTAATTTTATCAATAAATTTTAATATAAATTTTAATTTCAAATTAATTCATTTATTAAAAGTGTCAAGAGTATACTTAAATAAAATTTTTATTAGGCTATGTTTGAAAGAAAAACAGAGAATGAAAAATTGAAAATAGAGACAAAAATTAAATTAAATTTGTATATTGTATTTAATTTAAAATACACTAAAAACACTAAGAAATAGATATTGAAGTAAGTTAATGAAAAATAGATAAAATAAATTAATTTAAAATTTTTTAAAATTAAATAAATGTATTTGAAGGAAAAAAATTATTAAAATTTTGGTCTCTCTATAGAAAAATCCAATATCTTTACTATTTAATAGTATTGAAAGAATTAAAATTGTAGAGAAATAAACTAAAACTTTAGTTCCATTGGCCAGCAAACAAAAGTTGAATCTCAATTTTCAATTCTTTATCCCAGTCTCTCTGAACAAAGTACAAACACAGCCAAATCTAAGAATTTCTTATAAGATGTAAAGAAAAAAATTGCCTCGTGAAGGAGGAGGGAGTGCTTGACATGATTTTAGCAGAAACCAAAGGAGACAAGCAGGTTGAACATGGACAAATTGGACTGGGCTTAGCTCAGTGTTTTAATGCTACATGCAGCGAAAGTATATATGTGAGATACGCAAATAAGGTACTCCTGCAACATATTTTATTTGGTCTAAACAACTTGAAAACTTCGTTTCTTTCTCTCAAGCTTTGTGAAAACTTACAAATCACGGGTACATATTAAATTTAATATTAAATCAAGGAAGATTTTCAGGTGCACTAATGTCCCCGTTTTTATTTTGGGAACTTAGCCATTATATTTTTTTGGACGCTATTATCTTTTTACCAATTTTTTTTAACGTAAAAAATGTACAAAATTCTTAAATAGATACATATTATGGTGAAGAGAAAAATAATAAAATAATAAAAAAAATTTAATAAAAGAAAAATAATATAACTTTTCATTCTATATACATGATAAAATCTCTTTGAAATAAAATTGTCCTCTCAAATTATATCTGCAAAACTGGATGCAACTTTTCATACAACAAAAGCTAAAAAACCAACTATTAGCTGTCCTTTTTTTCACTCTAATTATTTCATTTAATCAGTTAATTAGGAGTAAGTAAGAAAAAAAAACCGGCTAGTTTCTAACTACTGCAAAAAAGGTGTATATGATCATTGCGTCATGTTAAATCAATCACATCGTACCTCGAGAAACTGAAACACTCAGATATGAAAAGGCCTCGCTTTGCAAAATTTTTTAATATAAAATAAGTTTAATTATTATTTCTTGAAACCAATTAAATTAAAATTATTCACAGAAAAGTTGTAGCTACTAGATAGTAACAATGTGATGAAGTTGGAAAATTTTTTTTAAATAAATAAAATAAAATTATTATTTACCGAAATATGTATTTTTGGGCATATTTACATTTTTAAATATTATTAGGAGTATCGGTCTAGACTGGTATTCGAAGGAACCAACACCGGTCCGGACCGGTAATAGTTAAAATGATTAAAAACAAAACGTCAATATTGGTCTGGACCGGAATATCGGTTACCGATTCGAACCGGTAATATGTATTTATCAATACCGCTACATCTGGGATCGGTATTGGATTGATAGCAATACCGTTCTATGTAGGATCGGTACTGACTTTTTAACGTTTATAAAGGCAGCTGCATTGAATGGGGCATAAGCACTACAAAACATAGTTTCACACACCAATGGCACAAGATATGTTTCATTTTATAGTATACGTTGGATCTATCATGCAGGGAGAGAACGGTGCTTCTTTCCAGTCAGATGCGCCGTTGATGTTTAGCAATACTCGTGTTAGCACATTGTGGGAGCTTAAGCAGCTTGTTCTATCCCATCTTGGGGCGGATGGCCCCCGTGAAATCAGAAGGCTGGCATATCGGTTTCAGGCGGTGACACCTGATGATTGGTTGGAGTATCGTCCCTCGTGGCTCAGCGAGGACAGACATGTGTGGATAAAGTTCGAGGTGCATAGGAGGATTATGCAAGACAGGTTCATGGAGTTCCTTGCAGAGGTGTGTCATGTCGGTGGATCAGGTGGATTTCGTCCATATCAAGTGCCGGCGGAACCCGTTCTGATCAACATTATTCCTCCGGATTATAACTCCGACACAGACTCCGACGACGAGGATCAGTCATCAGGTAATAGCACATAGGATGATGAGCTAGTCCCAAACCCTCCCACCCTTGGCGGTCAGCGACTAGTACTCCCTGGCCCCAAACCTATCCCTGATCTTGCGGATGTTCCGAGCTTTTTCCAGCAACTGGACATTGATGTACGACACGTAGAGGATCCCACGATGGAGTCCGTTGCTGTTGAGTATAACACCGATGGAGGTGTTGAGTTCATTGTGGGCCACAGAATGCCCAATCGGAAGGCAGTGTTGATGGCAGTGAAGAATTATAGTATTCGAAGAAATGCCGAGTATAAGGTTGTTGAGTCTGATCGATCTAAGTATCACTGACGCTGTAAGCAATACACAGCTGGGTGTCTATGGATGATTCGGGTGGCTTTGCAGCAAAATTTGGGCTACTGGTAAGTTTTAAGCCTTGTGTCTCATTCATTTTTTCTTTTGGTATGAAATTATCGATAACATTTTGGTTGGATATTTCTGTAGGGAGGTAAGAAAGATAGGCGGTCCTCATACCTGTTTGGCGTCAACCATGGCAAATGATCACTCTCAGTTAGATAGCAGTTTGATCACAAACGTTGTTCGGTGTCAGTCCCGTTATTGCAGGCTGCCGTCCAATAGAGCTATCATTCCAGGCCATCATACATGAAAGTTTGGATGGCGAAGAAGAAAGCCATGCTGCAGTTATATATGGACTTTGAGGAATCTTATAATCGGGTTCCTATGTTGCTCCAAGCGTTCAGCGATTTCTGTCCCGGCATAGCGATTGATTTTGAGGTTCTTCCTTACTACCAGGGAAACCTTCTGGATCGTGATTCTAGTCAATTTGGCAAGGTGTTTTGGGCCTTTCTACCATGCATCGAAGCATTCAAGTATTGCAAGTCGTTTGTGTCGATCGATGGCACCCACTTGTATAGAAAGTTTGGTGGGGTTTTGTTGATAGCTGTGGCACATGATGTAATGATAATATGCTGCCCCTCGCCTTTGCCATCGTTGAGTCTGAATCTACTGATGCCTGGGCATTCTTCCTTATAAATCTGAAGCGGCATGTTATTCCGTAGGAGGGCGTGATGATAATATCTGACAGGTCACAGGCCATCCGATCTGCCCTGAACAACCCGATCAACGGGTGGGCGAGGCCAACCGCCCACCACGGTTTTTGCGTCAGGCACATGGCTGCAAGCTTCACAAATAAGTTCAGAAACCTCTGATATATCCAAGACATGATAAGCGATGCGCAACCGGCAATGTCAGTGGTGTCTCGATCTGCGGCCTGGCACAGATGATGATAGGTATAGCTCAGAACCGCAGACCCCCACGAGAGCTTCTTGCAGGCATCAAAGTCCTCTAGAAGCGGAATCCAACACACAGACATCATGTTGTCAGACTTGTCTGGGAAGAGCCCGCACCCGATCATCAACAAGATGTAGTATCTTGCAAACTGCCTCAGTAGATGCACCGGAGCCTGCGCGGGAGTCTGTCGAACTATATCCCTTAACCATGTAAGCTTCACGGCGGCATACTCGTTCTTGCCCCAGCTCTGAGCCCCCAATATGTCCTCAACCATCTGCCACATCGATCTCCCATATCACTGTTGGAAGTCCCTCACACAGCCTTCAATAGGCTCGTTGATGCATTAGCATCTTTAAGGATTTCTTTAACCAAATCATACCCAATTCCCTGTATTAATTGTTTATAAAGTCATTAAAAATAGCAAAAATATGTGTAAATTATTTATGATGGAATAAATATGGTACTTTGATGAATTTGTTGGTTAGTTTCAGGAAAAATGGCTAAAAGAGCATGAAAACCGATAATCAGAGTCAGAGTTGGACGCCCAGGCGCCCAAACCAACGCCCAGGCGTGGGAACCAGCATCCAGGATTCTAGCTTCTAGCTCCCAACGCCCAAGCGCCAGTCTCAACGCCCAGGCGCCCATTCCAGTGTCCAGGCGTTACCTTCAAGCTCTCAAGCCAAGCAGCCAACACCAATGCCAGGCGCCCATTCCAGTGCCCAGGCGTTGCCATCAAAGCTCCCATCAGCCAGCATTAAGCCAACGCCCAGGCGCCAAATCCAAAGTCCAGGCGCCTATGATGCTGATCAGTTTTTCCAGCATGACCTTTGCTCACAAAAGTGGGAATATCTTGAGCTACAGTACTCAAAATCATCTGATTCGAATTGCGTTGGAAAGCTTACGTCTGGGGCTTCGATTTGGTATATAAATGTCTATGGTTGACAATTGATTTGAGCGTGGAACAACCATGGGAAAGTTGCAGCAGAAGAGCTGGACGCCTAGGCGCCCAAAGTTACGCCCAGGCACCCAGAGTCAGCCTCACCCACGCCTAGGCGCCCAGAGTCATGCCCAGGCGCCCAGAATCATGCCTAGGCACCCAGAATTAGCTTAAAATGAAATAGTCTAGGCGCTAGAACAGAAGTACAGGCGTGAGTGCAGTCTTAAAGTGCAGAAAATGTAATTTCATTTGAAGTTGAATTTGTATTTCATTTAAATTATGAAAATCTATAAATAGGTGAATTTCCAATGATTTAGGATATCATTACACATCTAATTTCCACACTAGATTAGAGATTAGATTAGCAAATCATTGAAATCACCTAGATATAGAATGGTTTGTTGTAACCAAAGTCATTAATGAAAGTAATATTCAGTTTTTCACTTTTTCTCTATATCTTAGTTAGAAATTCTCTCTCTCTATCTTTTAAGTTCTTTGAATGTTCATACATTCAAGAACCATCTTCATAGCATTCATACATTCAAGATTCATTGTTCTTATGAATTCAAGATTCATCTTCATCATTTACCTTGAGTCATTCATGATCATGAGTGGCTAAACACCATAGAGATTGAGGAGGAGGAGCTCTATTCATCACCAAGCTAATGGATTAACCCAACATTCTATTAAAAATCTGCAAGTTCTTCATCAAATTCAAAGGATTCTTCTTGTTCATCAATTCAAGAATCAAGTTAACCGAGAGGTATAATTGGTTCTTACCTCGGTTTAATTTTTATACTAGTTCATGAGATTAAACATATTATTAGATGGTTTCTGAAATGTTAATGTTGATGTTTAATTGGATACGTGACATAAAATCTGGTTTTGCGTTGATATTGATATCATAAACTAGTTCAAGAATGATCTTTCACATTTGTTCTTTGCATTAGAGATGATGAATTAAATGAGTGTGCATATCTGTATTACCATCACATAAATGATTGATTCGCTTTTTGTTTGATTCTTTGTCATGATCTTTAGAAAGATTTGCATTGCTGACGAGTAATTAGATCTTTCATGTTTTGAATTGTTGAGTTTGAGAAAATAGGCATTCAAACATATTTCAAGAATCATTCCATGTTTCTTCATGTGACTTAGAGATGAGAATGTGATTTAATGTGCATTAGAATCTTTAATAATCTAATAGGGTTTGTATGAGATTGAATATGTGACATGTTAATTCTTTCCATGAAATCTTGTTGATTGTTGTTGATTTGAATCATGATGTGTGTATTATCTCCTTTCTTGTTTAATTAGTCAAGAGATTGATGATTAATTAAGGATAAAGAGAAACTAGATCACTAAGAGATTATGATTTAGTTATATTAGGATTCATTTTGATTTGATAATAATTGCAGAAATTGAATAGTGAAATCTGGTTTATGATGTTAGTAATGAATATCTCCAATTCCTTGATCTTGTCCCTTTTATTGAATCTTTCTTTAATTCTTGATATTGCATTGCATAGTTAGTGATTGTTTAATGATAAAGATTGATCTTTCTTTAATGAATACTTGTTGTTGCATTGTTCTTTATTGCTTCTTTCTTTAGTTTCATATTAATCTTTTCATTAGTCATTTGGATCTACTTAAAGAAATCGATCAAAATATTGCTTGATCCACCTTTTTTCGAGGGAACGATACCCACTCATTAGTGGTACTACTTGATCCGGTGCACTTGCCAGATTGTTGCGAAAGAATTCATAGCATCACTCGCCGTCCGTCGGTAACCCCAAATGGTATGCCACATCCTATAATGTGATCGTCGCCTCTCCGAATGGCAGATGAAACGTGTGTGTTTCCGGCCAACATCTCTCGATGAAGGCGGACAACAACCCACTGTCGATGTCGAAGTCCCTCATGGCAAGTAATTCCTCAAATTCATCATCTCGCACGTACTGCACTATCGACTGCGGAGGGGGACGACAACACTGCCGCGTCGGAGCTCTAGCATCCGTGGCACCTGAATGGTCACCACATGTGTAGGTCTTAATACATACTACTAAATATGTTCTTACGACAAAAAACAAGTAAATTATGATAACAATAAATAAATATTTATATTTTTGTTAAAGGTGACATTATTTGATACCAAATTATTGAAAAAAAATATTACAAAATTTTAAACAATTTGATAGTAAATTATTAAAGGCAACAAATTTCGAACTAAATTATTTAAATTAACAAGGGTACAAATTTCATACTAAATAATTAAGGTTTAAAACATATTTAAAAATAAAGGTGCACTTGGAACTAAATTATTAAAAAAAATTATCTACTAAAAAAAGGTGAGCTTAAATAATTACTAATTACTTTATTTAAAAGAAGCCATAATGAATAAATCATAATTTATTAGATTCAATTATACCACTTAATTGAATGAAAATTAGTTTTCAAATTCTATACGGAAACTAGAAGGTAAAATTAACTAAACCGACCCTAACTAACATCAATTTATATTTTACTAACTCAAAGTTCTACACTATCAGTTTATTTAGCCAAAAAAATTATCTACACTATTTTACAAAATATTCATATTAACTTAAAGTTAGTTAATTTGTGTACCTGGAAGTCCACAGCTCCGTACAGATGCGTCTCCTCGTTGAGCCGGTTGATGTCAGCACTGCACACAGCTGACTGTCTCGCACCGACTGCCACGGGATGGGCCCTGCCACGCCCTAGGCTACGCCCACGACCGCGCCCCTGCTCGCGCCCACGTCCATACCGAAACTCTAGGGAATGTAAAATTTATTGAATTGGGTGAGAGAGAATGAAAATTTACAAAAATGAACTTGCTCTATCGGTCCCTCTTATATAGGCGCATAAAAAGCCAATACCGGTCCTACATGGGTCGGTATTGTTAAATACCCAGTACCGGTCCCACATGTAGCGGTATTGGTAAATATACAGTACCGGTCTGGACCGGTATTAGCGTTTGTTTTTTAAATTTTTAACCATTACCGGTCCGGACCGGTATTGGTTGGCCGAATACCGATCTGGACCGGTACTCTGATATAAATTGGTAAATATCCCCAAAAATACGTATTTTGATAAATAACGATTTTATTTTATTTATTTAATTTTTTTTCCATGAAGTTGTGTAAAATAAAACAATGTCATAAGTTGGTGAAGTTGGGTCTTTCTAATTTTTGTCGATCCAAAATATCAATAGATTTATTATTAAGATTCTAATTCGATCCTAAACTCGATAAAATATCTTTACTTTTGGGTTGAATGAAAATCGGATGAAACTTAAGTTTTCTCCCATGAAATTCAATAAAAAAATTACCAATTACAAAGTAACAATACAAATATTTTAATCTCACACAAATATAACAATATAATCAAATATAAATAACACAATAATATTAGAATATAATTTTAACTTTTAAATTTAGTCAAAATTCTTAAAAAATACAATTTTTAAATAACATAAAACTCTATCACGGTTCTAGATTGAAGAGAATACTCCCTCTTCTCACAAGTGAGCCAGTGAGGTGTTGAGGTGATGAGTAGACATGGCAAACAAACTGAAAATCGTCGGGCCAACCCGCCTAACCCGCGAAAAAAGGCGAGATGAGCTAAGATTCTTAGATCGCCTTAATATGATAACCCACCCTGTTTAGTCTGCGAGTTTTGGCAGACTTCGACAGGGTGGGGCAAGCCTCTTATTTTTTATTTTTTAATAAACATCTTAAAAGTATTTCAATAAATATTAATTTCTCATTACATGCATTGGATAATATTTAAATGAATATTATAAGTTATTAAAATTTTTGTGAAATTATTCTTTTCTATGCTTAATGGATCTTAATAATTTTTGTTAAAGAAAAAAGAAAAAAACTAGCGGGCTTATCTCACCAGCCCGCCATTAGTCGAGACATGGTGGGATTTCTAGACCACCATACTAGGCGAGATGGGGGCGGGGACAAGGTGGGATGGCCCGCTGCCACCTTGATGAGATCTCTATTCTCTACTGACTGCTGGGTTGAAAAGTTGGGCCTAATATTAAAACTTCAAACTCAAACTCTAAAATTTATCCGGACCAAAAAAAGAGTAAATGGACAAAAGCGTACACGAAAGATTTTATGGTGGACAAAGTACACATGAAAGATTCGAAGGGATAAAAGTATACCTCAAAGATAATAAACAAAAGACAAAAGTACACATAACGGGTGTACTTTTGTCCATCGTTAATTATCAGTAAATGGACAACATGTGTACTTTTGTCTATTGTTTATTATCTTTAAAGTGTACTTTTGTCTTTTCGAATATTTCATATGTACTTTTATCCGTCACAAAATTTTTCGTGTGCGGTTTTGTCCATTTACTAAAAAAATGACTCTTAAAAGTTACATAATGTATTTCATAATTTAATTTTGATGCACTGTCAGTGGGGAGATGTTTTACACGTTCATCCAATTACATGACACCACATCATAAAAGTAACTTCCATTTCTATTAATTCCATGATTAGTCATCCAAAAGAACAGATATGATTGCACGACTATATAAAATATTTTGCATTGTCAGTGCATCAAAATTAAACTCTATATTTCATGCTTAATGCTCACCAAAAGAAAAAAAATCTATGCTTAATAATGTAACATCCCAAGCTTCCACCACCCAGCTTAAGTCTGAGCCGGTGGAACTCAAGATGGTTACACATTTGATACACGAGAAAATCTAAAAACAGTTGCCAATGGAATGAAAGAAAAGACATATCAAGGAGCCAAATAACATCATTGAGATATATATACAATATGGAGTAGCGCAACGAGAAGTATCAGGTACATAGGTATCTCCTAAACACAACGTTCACTATTGTCAACAAAAGGAAAATCTATTCAACACTTGTCACTGGATTACACAACACAAAAGTCGCTCTCCAACTAGGTAATACATATATGAACTAAATAGAGCACAACCCTCCAAATAGCTCTAGCAAAACGATCCCTGCCACTAGTCACCACCTGCATCTGAAACATGTCAACAACAACGGAGTGAGAACCAGTCAAGATTCCCATTTTTAAGTTTCTGAGAAGGAACGAATCGATTCGAGTACCTTCCGAATTGACTCGAGTCCCATATCCATCATTTGTAAAAACGTTTAAAAAGGACTTCCAATCGATTCCTTTCCTAGCCGAGTCGATTCTTGTGATTGAGAGCATCTAAAATTTTAAGTTTGAAAACACAAGTCGACTCGACCATGAAACGAATCGATTTAAGAATTTAAGTTTGGTTCCTGTTAAAATCCGAATTGATTTCGCCCTCACTCCGAGTCGATTCGATGTACTTAAGGAAATCTCTTTTTAGGAAAATACTCCACAAATCGGCTCGAGAAGAGAACGAATCGATTTAAGAAAATCTTTTGATCCCTGTCCAAATACGAATGGATTCCTCCCAGCCCCGAAGCGACTTGAAACTCTTTGTAAAATCCTTCATTCTCAAATTATCAGTCAAGTCGATTCGGCCTAGGAGCGAATCAGTTTGAAGTCCAAATTTTTGTTCCTGTGAGAAAATGAATCAATTCCATGATGAACCGAGTCGGCTCGCTGGTTGAAGATTTCGAAATATTCAAAGAGTTTTGGCCCAGCGAGTCGATTCGACCCTCATCGAATCGATTCTCTGTGACAGAAAATCAGAAATCTCAGTTCAAAATCATCACTTCCTCATCTTTTACTTTAAAACCCCAATTCACCAATATTCCACAAATCAATCTCATCTAGTTCCACTTCCTATCCACTCAATTTACATTGCAAAACACATTTTCATCATCATCAAACACATGCAAGCATATATAAGCATACCATATTCACAATTAACACACAATTCAAGCATGCAACCAAGGAAATCAAATAGATACAAGTTTTAAACCAAGGAATGCTACTCCGTACCTCTTGTAGACCTCCAAATGCTCTCAATCCTAGGGTTCCTCACTCAATCCCTCCCACCCACTAGCTCCAATGTTGCTTCCTTGGCTTCAATCTATGCCTAGTGTCCCCTAATTCACAGAATTTCCAAAGGTTTTACAAGAACTCAACCCAACCTCAAGAAATGGAGTAGAAGAAGAATGTAGCTATGACAAACCCTAACCCTTACCTCAAATGTGGTATAGATACGAAGATGGGGACGAGAGCTTCGAGTAGCCACTGACGATGCGGCGATCGGAGCTCCGGTGAGTGAGTTGTGGTGGTTTGAAGGTGAGTGTTGGTGTGGTGTTTGTGAGAGTGAAAGAGAGAGTTGAGAGTGTTTTGTTGTTGTTGTGCGTGTGTTGTGACACGGATTTTGCAATCTTAAACTCGGCAAGTATACCGAATCGTACAAGTAATACCACGGTGAAGTTGGTATCGTTCCCACGAGGATTGACAAAACAAGCAATACAATTTAACCAACCTTATTGACTAGACAAAAATCACAAACAGAGAGGGTATTGCAATAGTAAACCAAACAGTGAACAATTAACATGTACTAGTGTACGTGTAACAAGTAATGTGATTGAGAAAACAGTGAATGAAGGTGTTAAGGATTTGGAGATGTTTTACCCTAAGCTACCAATTCTAATCTTCAGTTTCTTCTCTAACAATTATGATCTAATTCCCAACGAATCCTAATTAACTAAACCCTAATCTCTTAGTAATTTAGTTTCTCTAAACCTAACTAATTATCAATCTCTTGATTAACCAGTTAAGAAAAGAGATGAAGCACAAAACAGATTCAATTCTTATTGAAACCCAATAGTGATTTTAGATCAAGTTATATGTCACGTACCCAACCTATTTCTAAACCTATTGAAATTGTCAACAGAGAGCAAGTTGCATTAGTTATTAAATCCCTATCTCTAGTTCAATTAATAAGCAATGAGAATTAAGTCCCAACCTTTGTTATGATCAATTAAAGTTCTCTCAAACCTAATCAATCAAAACACATAGAAGAAGAATACCTCTCAGTGATTCAACTCCTTAATGAAGAACAAAAACTCAATCCTTGAATTATGATCAAAACTTGAAATTGAAGAAAACCGAAAACTTGAATTAGTAAGCTATGCCAGGATGAACAAAGCTTCTCATCCTCAACAATGGAGTTTAGCTAGACATAATTCTGTAAAACAA
>JASCZI010000570.1:10024-21699 GCA_036250425.1 Stylosanthes scabra | reverse complement strand
CATGGTCCAAAGCACAATTTGTCATCAACAAGCTCATGCAACATACAATTCACATACCATTGCACAACCAAACAAACAATTCAAGCATGCAACTCAAGAAATCACAGATACAAGCTTTAAACTAAGGAATCCTACTCCGTACCTCTTGTAGACCTCCCTAAATGCTATGAACCCTAGCTTCTCCACTCAATCCTTCAATTCCACTAGCTTGATTGTTGCCTCCTTGGCTTCAATCTATGCCTAGTGTCCCCTATTTCATGGAATTTCCATGGAATTCACAAAAGCTAACTCAACACTTAAGAAATGGAGAAGAATTGAGAATGTAATTACACTAGTGTTACCCATACCTTGATCCTAGTGTGTATACGTAGGTGGGGATGTGAGCTTCGCGTAGCCGGCGACGGTGCGGCGATCGGAGCTCCGGTGAGTGAGTTGTGGTGGATTGAAGGTGGTGTGTGAGTGTGGTTTGTGAGAGAGAGTTGAGAGAGAGAAGATGATTGTTGTTGTTGTTCGTGTGTTGTTGTTGTTTGTGTTTTTGGTGGGAGAGTGAGTGGGTGTTGGGTCCCTTGTTGACCCACCTCACTCACTTGACCCGGTTGGGTCACCCAATGGAGCGTGTACCAGTTTTATTCCAATTAATCCTAATTGTATTTAATTTACGTTAATTTAATTTTAATTTCAAGGGTGTCACATTTAGTGACATAGTTATGTTACTTAGAATCCGTTATACAAGATTGGAAATACTATGTGCTGATGCCACCATTGGTGGAAATTGTTAACCTTTAAACTTGTTAATTTGAGCGTATTGGTGAGTTTTCGAAAGTGCCAACTAGTTCAAAGTGGTGGAGGGTGCATAATGTCCAATTGTGAGCAGTCCTCCAAGTTTGAAACATAAGATGCTCCACCGACTGATTACTTGGTGGAGGAAGTAGTTAACTTTGCGTTGTTGTTACTTCCCTTTGGATGTGAATGATTGGAAGTTTAACCCATAACTCAATGAGGAGGGATTCTTTCAAAGTCTTTTTGTTCTCCTGGATTGAAAGGTTGCTGGGTTGAAAGGTAGCGACAGCAGGTTCTGCTAGTTTTTCTAACATAATCATTCACATCTAACGCAAGCTTGCTTCACAAGAATTTATTGAGTGGCGGTGG
Source organism: Stylosanthes scabra (assembly GCA_036250425.1). NCBI lineage: Eukaryota > Viridiplantae > Streptophyta > Magnoliopsida > Fabales > Fabaceae > Stylosanthes > Stylosanthes scabra. The sequence continues at coordinate 20,550 of JASCZI010000570.1, read as the reverse complement.
TTTGCAGAGGTACAACAATTTTTTTGTGCTAAAACCGTTCAATACGTGTTTAACCCAAGATGAGATAAGTTAATTTCATTTAGTAAGTCATAAGGAAGTAAGGAACGTAAAATCATAACACATAGGGAATGCGCCCAAACGCTGACAATAGTCTAGAAATTATCCTTATGCACACATAAGCACTAGACCACACAAAACCATAGTTCCAGGACTTACATCTCACAAAACAGTTCAAAGACTTTACACATGTAGTGTTCTAAGTAACACTTTAACATCCCTGTGTGCAATAAGGTCTCCAAAAGAGGGCAAGTAAAATAACTACGAAGTTCAAAGATGCATTACACATAGGCCTAGTGGTTAATTAATAACAAGTTTCGTAGGTATTGATTATAAGGTTGAAGAAACCACGCATAACCTAAGAACTAGTTATGCACTCCAAGCATCTCCTCCCAAGCATGATTGGCCCTTCCTTCAACCAGCTCACATATCTCATTACAGTCATTTTTCACAATGTTCACAACAGTCCTCATCCTAACATGATCAGCATTACCCTATTTAAAGGATTCAAGTGAGTCAGATGAATTGGAGGGACATAAAAAAATTGTTTAGAAAACACAAAGTTACCAAATTTGCATATTTAAGAAACTTTTTATATGCCTCGATCAATTCTTATGCGAGGCCGAATTCGCAAACTCACCATCAGATGGAAGAGCCTGGAAGAGAAAACGCCCTCATGTTGAAGCCAGTGGAGCATCCACAGGGCAGTTTGGTCCCTAATGATACGCTCCAATCTCGGCAAGTGCACCGAATCGTACAAGTAATACCACGGTGAAGTGGGTATCGTTTCCATGAGGAATAAAGGACTAAACAATACTATCTATCAATTATTCTAATAAGATCAAAATAAAACTTTAATGAGAATATGGTGAAGAATTCTGTGAGCACCGCATTTTTAACCATGTTCGCAACGGCTAGATTGAGTATTTCGGAGCACGATTAGGACCGGGAAAAATCACACGTTAGTAAAGTAAATAACATTTAGGATGCGAATCCGAACACCTTCGCTAAAAGTTTGGCCCGGAACGGACCAAACCGCGAAATTACGAACGTGCCACTCATTAATGAGTATAAAAGGGGAAAAACACACAAGTTAGCTCATTTCCTCTCTTACTCTTCGATAAAAATGAGAGAGAACTGAGCCATAATTGGTTGGAGAATTGATTCCAATCAATTCTTACACCGCTCACACCAACTTCCAATCGCGATAACTTTTGATCCAGAGCTTCGATTAACGCACAGTTTGCGGTTACGCGAAGCTCTTGTCATCCTCTTTGCATTCTTCTAACATGCAACGCGTGGGTAAGCCTTCCTTTATCTCGTTTTCCTTACCCAAGTTTCTGCTCGAATTTGGCTTAATCCCCGTGCATGTTTCCGAGTTTTATGATCTAGGTGATGATCTTGCATGCTTGAAAGCGTGACAATCAAAGCCCATGAGCGGAGATATTTCCGGTGAGACGTTTCCAACCATAGTCCTTGATTTAGTTAGAGATTTTGTGGTGATTAAGTGTTGTTTGTTGTTGTGTGCTTGATTTGTGTATGATAGATGGTAGTAGATGGAGGATTGGAGGATGATATAGCTAGTTGAGGGTGAGGATTATGAACGATTGTACTTGGATACTCGATGGGGCGACCGAGGATCGCGCATATTAGCGTCCAGGTACGGATTTAGATTCAAGCTTACATTATTTAAGCTAGTATGATTGCCTAGGCTAGTTGAACCTAGAAACTCTATAGGGATGAATTAACTTGATGAATACGATAGGCTAAATCGTTTTGGATGTGCTATGTGACTATATGTGTGTTTGATGATGATATAGAAGTGAATATGCATGACTATGACTTGTTGTGATTGTGGCTTTGTGCCAAACAATGTTCTTGAAATTGGAGGGTTATACATGAGATGGGAATTGCATGAGAATTAAGGCCCTTGTGGCAAGAATATAGAGATTTGGGATTTGCAAGAGAATTATCAAAATGGAATGATTTGTGGAGGTCTTTGTGGATGTAATGGTTTTCAATAAAATGAGGGAATTTAGAAGAGGTAAAGGTTTAAAGAAAAGTGATTTTTGAAAGGGTGAGTTTTGATCTCTGGAGTAAAATTGGTTTTAAACGCTGATTTTTAGAAATGTACAATTAAGCTGCAGCAAATCGGTTCAGGCAGTAGCCGAGCCGATTCGCTGGGCCTTTTGAAAACAAGTTTATGAAATTTAAGTGTATCGAGTCGATTCGCATGGAGTGCGAACGATTCGTATTTGCCCTGGGACCAAATCTCGTCATCTTAAATCGATTCCTAGCTAATTAGAATCGACTCTATTCTTGTGAACTTTGAACAAATTGTTTGACTTTCAGCCGAGTCGAGTCGGAGTTGTGTCGAACCGATTCGTATTTTCACAATATCTAAAGGATTTTAAAAATGATCTCTTGAATCGATTCGATAAGACCTCGAGTCGACTCTGCCTTCAAAATATAGTGAATTGACTAGAATCGAGTCGAGTAGATTGGTTCACGAATCGATTCGTTCTCAACCAAATTTTGAATTTAACGTTCGGAAAGCCCTCAGAGTTGATTCTTCCTCTTCAGAATCGATTCTAATGTGCAATAACATGGTTTCAAAGGATTTCCATGGAGGTTGAAGTGATTACATCTTATGTATAGCATCACCCTTGTTTTACAAAATTATAACCGTGAGCCTAGGTCTACGAGGGGTCGAGGCAATGACTAAAGCTCGGCTTACGGCAACAGCGGACCATCGGGGGTAGTAAGTGTCTGTGGGACCTTTGCTTCCATGTGGGGCAAGGGTTAACGTCGCGGCTTACGGTAGCGGCAGGGGGCCTCCTACCAACATCCCGGCTACCAACCTAGGTTATAGTCATATGAGATGTGGATGAAACCCCCAATTATTATGATTATGAGATTGATGGAAGATCGTTTACGATCGGGGCCGGATGATTGGTCCTCGGGGAAGTGCAACCGATGGTAGTCCGGCGCTAGTACTGGACCGGTCGGGATTGGTTACTACAACCGACCGGGTGAGCTCACCGTAGTCTGCAGGAATAGGCATTCATCATGTGCATTTGTTTGACATTGTTTGGGTGTGCCTATTTGCCTATTATTTGCTAATTGTTTTGTAATTGCTTGCTTGTAATGAATGTTTGTGTGTTTGATGGATTGTTGGTGTCTAGTGGCAGGACAAATCATGATCTAGGATTCGAGAGGGAAGGATGTATAACTGGTAGGTCTGTAAGGCTAGGATCTTAAGTCTAACTAATTAACATGGCTAAAAGAGAGATAAATAGGAATGCCTCGCGTGGTCCTACTAGAATAAATACTGTAGGTTTGGCGCTTTATCCGTACTGAGAATCCATGGGTTGGGGATTCTCACTCCGTAAATTATCAGACTTTTCAGGTACAGGTTCAAGCTTGGAAAGTTGGCGAAGCATCCGTGAAGAAAGCCGAGTGTTTAGTTTCTCCCAGAAATCAAGTCTTCCGCTATGTAATGTGGAGAACTAGGAGTGTCAGTAAATACATAGTTTAGGTCTTGAATTAGGTGAAGGACCTAAGCTTCGTATGTTCTATTATGTAATTGTTGAACCCTATTTAATTATGTATTATGTACGACTACTTTGGTACAAATAAAATGTTGTAACATTGAGGGTCTTGGCTCTATTTTATGTATGACAATTGGTTATAACTTATATACAATTCGGGAGTTTATATGGCTTCTGGATTTAGTATCTATGGGATGATGTTTGTTGTCCGTAGCGCTTCAAAATTGATCAAACATGTTCGCGACTTGGTTGATCGGTTTTGGGGTGTTACAATTTTTGGTATCAGAGCAATTCTTTCCTTATGAGCTTGAGGGAAGTGACTGTTGCACTGTGGTGCATCCTCTGAACCAAATTAACCGTGTGAATAGATCTTGCCTACGGCAATGATTTGAGCCAACATAACACGGTGGTCTGTTGTTAAAGTCGTTTGGGTCTTTTTATTTCTGAAGTTATTGTCATGTTTTGAGGTCAGGTCTGATCAACCTTGACAACAAAGCCGATCCTTTTATTAAAACAGGGACTCAAAATGGTTAACAATAAATTAGTTGTCCTAGTAACAAGATAGGTAGTGGTTAATAAGTTTCTTAGAGTATCTGGTTATAGTTTTGAAAATGGAATCATGTCAAGTTTTTATCATCTTGTCCTCGTGCTTTTCTTGAGTCACGAATTATCTCTATCTATTGCAAACCCTTAGGATCAGGTAATGGATTCGAAATACTAAGAGATTAGTACTTAAATACCTACAAAATAACCAAACCATTAACTCGAAAGAAGTAGTGTTATATATATATAAGTTACCAAGTAAGAGGGATTTTCAACACGGGCACGATGTAATAACAAAAGGAAACCTGTGCCGTGCACACAAAATAATTAAAGTTAAACCTGTGGTTCGTATACCCGATTTCCCAAAATATCCCCAAGGTAAACTATACAAAAGTTGAACCCCACAACAAAATACCAAAGTTTGAAAGAAAAAACAACACAACATAGTATATATATATCAATCCTGTGCCGGAGCCTCAACCGTCTGCTCCTGAATGCCCTCCACCTAGTCTACAACCACCGAATCAACTCCTATGGCCTCAACGGTCACAACCTCATCTATCACCGGGGAATCAGCTGCAGGAACATCAACTGCAGGCTCGGTAGTCACCGGAACCTCACCTCTAGAACCAAGAAACTCGTCCCGAAGCATCCGAATCTCCTTAGCCTGACTAACCAGGGAGATGTCGAGACTGTCAATGCAGTCCGATAGCTTCGCAAATCCCTCATCCACCCTGGTTTGGAGAGCCTCAATACCCTTCAGAAGGATCTCCATGTAGTTCGGTTGACCCTGAGAAGTTTCCCCGGCTTCTTGAGGCGCCTGTGAAGAGGACCCCACCTCCATACGAGGACGCACATTCCTCTCCTGAACATCCTCATCAGCCACCTCCGGATTATCCAAGTCTCGCCGCATTTGGTTAATATGTTTAGAAGTGATGGCAAACGCTGAGTCGGACGCCACAAACTCCTCCTGAGATGTGGAAGTCCCAGTGCCAAGTTTATCTGCACACACATACACCCAGTCAACCAACCAATCACAATCAGGTATTAATCAACAAGTAGCAAGTAGATGCAATCTAAGGACTTAGAAAATTAGAAGACTAAACTTAGATAATGGAAACAAAATACGAAAGGATAAAAGAATAATGATTAAAGGAGTACCTTGCCATGAGAATAATTGACCAACTTGTGCGCCATCAGGTATGGCCAGTTGATCTGCTTCTCGTTGATCATAGCCCATAGGAGAATGAGATCCTCCTCAGTAGCGGCACCATGGTTGCTCTTCCGTGGCATCAGCATGTAAGAAATCGCATACAGCAAGAGACAATGATCGGTGGTCATCTTGCTGATGTGATATTTTCCCGCCGCCGCCGGTTCGAGACGAAGCGCTCGTGCGGCATCCATTTTCACAAACTCGTTCCACGATCCGTGAGGATTGCTACCTCCACGAAAAGTGGTGCCCGCATTCCTCAAACCCCATGCCCCAGCCATGCGTTCAAGGGCGCACTTGTAAGTCCGCCCCATGAACGAGACACAGAAGTAGAACGTACCCTGTCCCTCGTCGTTGAGGTTGTCCTCGACGGAGACAATAGTAAATGCCGCCGCCACAAAATGCGGGAAGTACCTGCACTCAGAAAAGTCCCACAATAGCATAACATATTAATAATCAACAGAACTTCAACAAGCATAACACAAAACAATCAAAATGAACCTTAAACCACCTACAAACTCAACCACACAAGAATAACAATCACATATACCACAATTCAGCAAAATTCACAGCCATGCAAAGCACTATGCTAGCAAACAAAGCTCACAGGGCCAATGTGACCATGCAATCACCAATACAGTCCAAGGAACTTGCAGTATAAGCAACCACAACACCACATTCCTAAATTCGAATAAGTTTCTAGGGTCCAAATCAGTCAATCACGCCTAATCTAACTGTTCAAACGACTAAACACTAACGATTAATTAGTTTAAAAATAAAGTAACTAACCCCTCGCGCTGGAACAGAAAAGGACGCAACCCCTAAATGTCGATCAACCGCCAAAAATTTGGGTATTGTCCTCCGGGATGGCACCCTCTCCAACATACCTCGGCGGAAGAATCTTCATCCGAGAGAGGCGATCACTGTAAGCCTTCCTCTCAGATTCTTCCTCCGGAGTCTTAGATAGGTGAGGAGGGGGTGGTGGTGAGTTAGCTGTGTACCGCGGACGCCTCCTAGTTTGCTTGGTGCGTGCCATTAGTGAAGAGAGGAGAATAAGAAGGCAAGGAGTGACAGTGGTGGAAGAGGAACGAAGGATTGAGAGACGGGAGCGTGATAGGGGGGGCACGGCCAAGTGAGAGAGAGAGAGAAACGGTTGAGAGAGAGAGGGGGGAGTGACGATGGGAAAAGAGAGAGAGAGAGAAGGTGAATGGGGAGTGAAGGTGGAGTAGTGAAGGGAAGGAGGAAGCACGGTGGTGGGGTGAGAGAAGGGAAGGAGTGAAGAATTTGAGTGTGTGAGGTGATGGAGTTGAGAGAGAAGGGGGAGACAAGAGGGTGAGAGTGGAAGAAGATGAGTGAAATGAAGAGAGATAAGTTGATTCTGTGTTATAAACGCGAGTCGTCGCAATCGAGTCGATTCGTGTAGTTGCCGAATCGATTCGAATGCCCTAACACCATTTGAAATTCCCGTGTCGAGTCGACTCGCAGTAGTGGCGAACCGATTTGTTTTTGCACAGAACCAAAAAGAGATTTTCTTAAATCGATTCGACCACAACCGAATTGACTCGACTACGAGGGAAACAAAGATAAGGAAAACTGACCGTCGCGAATCGACTCAACAAGTTAAGAACACCTCTCAGTGATTCTAAACTATTGAGATGAAGAGCAGAAAATTAAATCATGCATAGAAGATAACTGAAATTACCTCATTGAATTACTAATCGAATGTACAGAAAGACTACCTCATGATGGGTGAATAGAGCTCCCCACCCTTAACAATGGAGTAGTTTAGCAATTCATGATGAAAACTAAACCTAAGAATTATGAAAAGTGGATCTGTGCTGAGTGAATAACCCTAGGTGGTTAATTCTCTCTTTATACCTATCCTTATCTAAATTCAAATTAAAATCTAATCATATCCTAATCTAATCCTAATCTTATCTTCTATAGTTACAAAGCTTTATCTTCTTCTCTAAGTCTTCAATCAATCTTCCTTGAATCTTCCAATTATGCCATTGATTAATGAGTGTAATTGATGCAAATAAAAATCCTGGATTGGGATGAGATTGCATGGTTCTAGGACGTTGAGGATTTGATCTCCATGTTATACGTGTGACTCTCCACGTATAACATGGAGTCTCTGCCAAATTCTGCTTCTTTACTCTAATTCCCACGTATAACGTGGAGGGGGTCACGTATAACGTGGGCTCTCTGTCAATTTTGGCATTTTGGCTTTAATTACTCACGTATAATGTGTAGCCTCTGTCAAATTTGATGACATCAGAGCTAATTCCCACGTATAACGTGGGATCTCCACGTACAATGTGGGGCTTGAGACTTATAATTTTTCTCCTTTTCTTCTTCTCTTTGTTCTTCCTTCTTCAATCCTCTCTCATGTGGTCTTTAATCACCTAAAATCCTTTGTGAAACACTCTATAAACATAAACAAAACTCAAAAGAACATCAAGTTTGTTTGATTGACAATTTGAGAGTAATAATCACAAAAATAATCATATAATTAGAGAGAAATTGAAGTTAAAAACAACCAAAGATGCATACGCATCACCTAACGACAGCCATTCAAAAACAGTTAAGACATTATCAATTGCCCCACATAACTGAACAACCCAGTACTTCAGTCTCGAATTGATCAGGAATAGAACATTTAAGAAAAATACCTATTCAGATCGCCGGGAATTCCCTGAGGGTAAACAGGCAACCCAAAATTCTGGGGATCAGGAATTATGCGCCCGAAGTTCATGATGTTCCGGCCTAGCAAGAAAATGGAACCCATGGTATGGCACTAAAAAAACCAAATTTAATGTAAGTTACTGATGAAAACAAAAAAATCATTAACACTTCATTTAGGTTAGAATAAATAAATTCGCAATTCTGACCAGGCTGTCAATGGTGTCCTTCCTCCTTTTCATGGAATCAGGACTCCTACTTACATCAAGAGCATAGATAACGCGGTCCTTTAAACCAACAATCATCAAACTCCCAAACCGGCATGAAGACCTAACAACAAATGACAAGTAAATGTAAATATAAACCTTAAACAGTCCGCAGTAACACGTATCTATTTACATTGACGGCTACAGGACGTATGATCTCTACCCTCCGGTTAGCATGTATGACACTAGGAAGAGAATGGTTTGCCTTTAGATTCATTTCATGCGTATAAAATAAAAATAGCCACCACAATGGGTATTTATTGGAAAAGGTAAATGACAAGCTAGGACTTAGGAGATTACATGTCGCAGGGTCTGTGTTGTTGGCATCCAGAATCTGTGATACCTCTCATCTAGCTCACACACTGAGGTGCCTCCTATAACTTCGGAGGCAAATGTCCACGGGAGGACCCAGAATTAAAATCTAAATTATATGGATAAAATTGAGGTATTTTAAAACGGTAATGCTACATGTACACCTCTTTTTGGTGTACACCTCCAACCAAGTCCCAAACGAACAGATTTTTATATATACAACGAACATATTTTCATAGTTAACATGAACAGATTTTAAAACCTGTTCGTTTGCTTTTAAAAATCTGTTCGTTCCAGTAGTAAAATTCTGTTTGTGCACGAACAGAAATCTATATATACAATGAACATATTTTATAGTTGACACGAACAGGTTTAACCTGTTCGTTTGCTTTAAATAATCTGTTCGTTTTAGTAGTAAAAATCTGTTCGTTTAGGACTTGGTTGGAGGTGTACACCAAAAAGAGGTGTACACCAAGATTAATTCATTTTAAAATATTAAAGAGAAAATTGACCAAATAAAAAGTTAAAATATTTTTTAAATTTTTTTTGAAAATATTAAAAATAAAGAGTATACTTTACCTAATGTTTAATATATTAAAATTTTTTTCATAATATATGATTACAATACACATAATATAAATATTCAATTGTATTTTATATAACTTGTCTGCTAATAATAGATTATCTCATAATAAAATCGAAATATAATAAATAGCTATTTCGTTAACAATATTATTTCGTAATATAAAATTTCACAAATATTATTAAAAGCGTATTTTTATTTATTGAGCAAGTAATAAAAAATAAAATGAGATTATTTTATATGCTATATGTCTTGTAATTAAATATTATATCTTAATATGAATTTATTTTTTATATTTGATTTTTTAATAAATAAAATATACGATATAAAATAGAAATATATCTATTTAATTATTTATGTACATGTTAATATGTTCTATATTTATTAAGACCTATTAATGCTCTCCTTTTATAGTGTTCTTTGATTTTTATTTAATAAGAACTAATGACTCAATAAATGTGGCGCATCTAATGCGCACAAAATTGTTGTGCTTATTTTAGACATACCCTTTTGGTTGCTTATAAAATGAAGGAGACTTTTTAGCATGCACTGTTAATTACCTGTTTCATGTTTTTTAATTATTTCATTAGAAGCTTAAAGCAGCATCTCACTCGAGATACGTACCACTCCATTGAAAAGGGGTGGATTTCCTTCTCCAATGCGCTATGGCTACCACTGCCTACGATGCGTAGGTAATGATTACACAAACCCTGCTGAAGGGATGATTTCTTGAGAAGTCATCTTTTCCAAGGCAGCATAAAAGGTGACTGCTAAGTGGAAACCTACTTCATAGGAGGAAACCCAACTTCCAGTCACTGCTACCTTTTATAGTTAACGTTGCAACCCAAATTTTTTTCTCCGATCATCTATAAATTTCTAAAGTGGTTTGTTTTAATAATTTTTTTGTTATTTAACATTGTTAAATAAGGAGGAAACTTATTAGTGAAATACTACAACTATACAAGTAAATTCATGCATTTAAACATTTTTCCTCTTCCACCTTAAAATTAATTTATTGTTAACCTCGTAACTTATGACTGTATAGATAGCTCATATCATAAGGATTTACCCACTTGAAGTGTAACTCGGATGGTAACATTGGAGGGGTTGCTTCAGATGAAGCAAAATGAACACTCTCTACCCCCTTTTGCTCTTTATCTTTGTGTTCCACCTCTTGATCGACATCTTCCGCCTCTTGATATGTATTTTCCTCTTTAACCTCTTCTAGGCACTCATGCATCCCTTCTTGTGTGAGGCTTTCATCATCCTCTTCATGTAGCAGTGCATCCCCTCCTTCTTTTTGGTTGGCGCAGCGAAAT
>JASCZI010000569.1:3551-35743 GCA_036250425.1 Stylosanthes scabra | reverse complement strand
TTCAGGCAAGAGGTACCAATTGGACTCGTTTTTCATTGTTTCTGTTTAGTGTTCGCAACTTCGAATTCATGTTATCGTTCCTTTTATTTCAATTTTTTTTTTTTTTTAATATTGTTTCTGTTTATCGTTTTTGTGCTCTTATTTAACAATTTCACTGGAACAGTGAATTGAGTGATGCAAAGTGATTGGTACTTTATTTGTTTGATTCCTTTCACTTGGTGTTTTTTAGGCTATTGGAGCTGAATATGGGGAAGGCTTTGAGACTTTCAGAACGGATGGACCATTGAAAGTTGATGTGGTGAGGATTTTAGGTTCAGTTGGATTGTGTCACTGTAATTTTGCGAATGAGGGTGATGTGTTTTTGTGACTCGAAGGATGCTAAGTTCTAACTTTTGTTTAAAATTTTTAGGACTATTTGAATGACAAGTTGCAAGATGGTTTTCTTCAGCGCATTCGCTATGCCATGAAGCCGGACGAAGCCTATGGTCTTATCTTCTCTTGGGACAATGTTGTGGTAAGTGATTTTTACAAGCTTGTAGATATTTGCTGTTTTCTAGACTGAGACAGTGTTTGTAGTTTATCTTTACTCGTTACTATGGTATTTGAGCATGTTAGAGATGTTAAGTGATGCAAGCTGAGTTTATGATATTGCAATCATATAGAAGCGCAAATTGGTTTGGTTTGGTTTGGTTTTTATAGTGACTACACATGAGGCCGACTAACTAATATGTCTGAAAGTCTTGAGAGAAGATTAAAGTGTGACCACACATAATATATTGGTTAGTGTAAATTGGTTCCCTGGTTATGACATGTTATTTGTTTCAGGCTGATACCCGAGCTCTGAAGAGGAAGGCATGGAAGGAGCTGGCCTTGGAAGAAGGTATGTTAATGGTTTTGTTTTTGGGATTTTGATTGGATGGTCTTTGTAGTACACTCTTTTAGATGGATGGGAGTAAACAGAATTACAATTATACAACCGCTTCGAAAGAATGGAATGCTTGGGAAAGTATAACCTACAGTCATATGTATGGTCAGATAGTTAATTTATGCATTTACAACATCAACTGATTAAAAGGAAGGGAATTTGTTTTCCTTCTAAATTTGAATTTTGAACACTTTAAGTTTTGTTGTTTAACTAATAAAGGGAAACCTAGCGACTTTTTCATGAGGAAGACTAACCCAAAATCAAACTGAAGGAACAGATTTGGTGATTATTTTATATGTATCTTTACTGAGAAGGTTTATAATTTATAAAAATTCATTCTGTTCGCAGGAAAGGATATTCCTGAAGATGATGATATGCAAAGATTGGCACTTTATGCAGGTGTTGATGATGTGTTGCATAAGGTTTGTCAGCCTTTCTTTTTGTTTTTTGGTTTTATGTTGGAATTGGTTTGTAAAGCACTTGCTTGTGCATGTTGCAATCTCTAAGACTCTCAATCCTTGATCTAACTCATCTTATTTCCCTGATTGGCTATTTTAAATTCGCAGCATTTCCTCTCAGATGAGACACAAAATGAGATGGAGAGGTTAAAGTTAAGGTTTTCTCAGTTATATTATGATAATGTTCTAAAGGTAAGCCATTGCCTTGACTTCTTCTAGGGGTTATAATCTAGAGTTCTGTACAGTTAAACTTTACATTTCTTGCTTACAATTTGTTTAGCTTGAAAGACCAATGGAGGGCCTCAGAGACTGGTTGGAAGCAGTTCATACAGCTCGCATTCCTTGTGCTGTTGTTTCAAGTCTTGATAGAAAAATTATGGTAGAAGCTTTGGACAGGATGGGGCTCAATAAGTATTTCCAGGTTTGCAATATTTGAGAGGAGTTGACACAGTAACATGCCTTCGTTTTCCATGTTATAGTTAGATAATCAATTAATCATATTGGTATAACTAGAAATAACAAACTTTACTTGGTCATGGATTGTGAAGATCTTTTTTCCGTTTCAGTGTACCATTTTTAATTATAATATACTCGATTGATGTAGTTGTTGTATGTGGGAGTTAAGTTTTTAACTTTTGTTCTCATCATGGTTAACATATTTGGAAGAACACCATTCAGGCATTGACATAATTTCATGAAGAAAAAACAGTTATTTTTGCTGTGGTGTAGATCCATTATGGAAAATTAGGGATATTTAAAAGCTTTCACCACATTTTGTGGTTAACTGCGGTAGAAAACTTTCCTCTTTATTCCATATAAATTTTAAACCTATTTTGTGTACTAGTTGATTTGGTATATAAATTTACAAATTACTTACCATGCTCCTGAGTTTGCCACTTGCTGATTGCCCCATTTATATTGCAGGCAGTTGTGACGGAAGAGGATGGAATGGAATCAATAGCTCATAGATTTCTTTCTGCTGCTGTCAAGGTACGGTTCAACTCATAAATTATTAGGGAATGTAGCAGGCTTTAATTTGAGCAAGTTTTCAGTACTATTAATACTTTAAACTGAAAACTCAAGTAATATGCTTCCATCAACGGTATAACATAGACTGCAACGTAGAGTTATATTTCAGTTAATATGATTTGTAGCTGCTTTATGCAATCAGTGATGATAATTAAATAATGCCATTTTTTTTTTCTTGCAAAGATGTTTGTTGGATGAGTATGATGTTATAAAGTTTAAGATGGATGTGCCTCATTGTTTTGGATATTGTATATTCTAACGCTTATAATAAATGCCATATAGCTTGATGTGCCAATAACAAGGGTGATTGTTTGACACATGGCTGATGCAGCCCTAATGTTTTATTATTTGGATTCATTGAGGACTTTAAATTCTGTTCAATTATTTCTGCATGTAATATGTATCATTATGATGCCAAATTTGAACAAGGCCCAATATTTATTTCCCCCTTTTATGATGTCAATTTGCTGCTAGTATTGAACCTTTTTGCCTAAAATGCTTTTCAGCTTGATCGGAAACCCTCCAAGTGTGTCGTTTTTGAAGATGATCCTCGAGGAGTAACTGCTGCACACAATTGCACGATGATGGCTGTTGCATTGATTGGCGCTCATCCAGCGTGAGTGATCCAATTTTATACACAGTTTAGTTATTGTAAAAGGTTTTCACGAGAATAGAGAAAATTCATGAAACACAAACGATAGTTTCCTACCTTCACATTCTGGGTTTCAGTCACTTTGCTATACAAGCAAAACATTCTTCCTTTTGATCAATTCAGCACCTTTTGATCCTGACTTTCCCCCCTTTTTCAATGAACTATTCTCTTGGCATTGAAAAACTGATTGGTGTTGAAATGTGCAGGTATGATTTGGGGCAGGCTGATCTTGCAGTTGCTAACTTTGGTGAACTTTCTGTGATAAACTTGAGAAGACTATTTGCTAACAAAGGTTCTACATTCATGGACCTGCAGAAACAGATCATAGAGAAAGCTCCTCAGAAAAGGAAACTTACAGTAGACACCATTTTCTAAATATATTCCCCCTCCCATTCTTTTTTCTCTTTTTTTGGGGCCTCCGGCTCTCTGATAAGTTTCCTTGTAATTAAATAGTTATAGTTATGTAGTCCGGATTTACTTATTTTTATGTCAAATAAAAATGGTATCAGTTAGTTCTGATGTAACAATATATTTCAAATTCTCAATTTATTCCTGTGTTTAGTGGAATGTATGTTGACTGCTTGGGTTTTAACGGGTTTGACCATCACAAATTGAATTGCCCAGACTATTGGCGGGTCTGGTCCGATTTTGATAACACTGAATGTGGGCTATAGGGGTAAGAATGGGCCGGGCTACTCAACGGGAATTTGTGGCTCAAATCGTTTCAGGCTCGTCATGATTTGTTTTACTAAACAAGTCAGGCTTAGGCTTTTTGTAAAATTTTTGTAGGTGAAATTAAAAACTAAGTGGTTACATCATAGCACTTTTAAAAGTTTTAATTGGAAAAATACGTTAATTAGCATATGAACAAAGTTATAGATGTTATAGATACCAACGGGCTAATTTAGAGTTTCATGAAACACAAACGATAGTTTCCTACCTTCACATTCATGGTACGTTGCGCGCATTGGAATTGATTAACGAAATTAAATACACCATATTACTTTTAACAAAATCAATAAAATATTGTCATTTATAAGATTACTTTTGTTAATTTTTTAATTTAAATAAAATATAAATTAAATTTAGACCAATTATTGAAGTAATAAATTTTATTTTAGTCTCGATCACATATGATCTGACATATATACATATATGATATCTTTTAGGATTCAAAATAAAATTAAATCGATACTGATTGGAGATTCTCTTTAAAAGACTAATATTTTTGTTCAAATTTTTAATTCAATTTATATAATTTATTACCATTAAAAAACCTAAAATATGATAACTTAGGGTTATTTATGGCTATTTAATTATTCTTAATGTTATCTGTACACCTATTTTCACCAATCAAATCTAATCAAGTTATTTATTTCTATATTAAGTAAAAAATTATTTTAGTGTCAAATAGTACAAAAAATAACACCGAATAAACTTTTATTTGATATATCAAAATAATCTTTTTATTTTACATAAAATAAATAATTTGATTAGATTTGATTTGTCAAAATAATTATACACATAGAATTATTGTTTAATTATTATTACCAAATCTTTTTTTTAATCTTATGCCCTCCAAGTAATTTGCAGTGAAATTGACCTTTTTGAAATTTTTAAGATAAATCGCATTGATAAAGTTGTTTTATTTGGGTTTTAAAATATTGCACAAATTGCAGGGTTATACGAAATTTTAAAAAAAAAGAAAATTAAATTCACATATTGAGATTTAGGCAATTTTTACCAATGTACTTAAATCACTACAAACCTTGTGTCGCATTTGCATTTGGTTAACTGATAAGTTCACTTCCTGTCAAAGAAAGTGTTAAACCTTATATTGAACCAGCAGGTCAGCAACCATAAATATATCTAAATTAATTCAATTTATTTTCATTTCGTATATATTTTTTTCAATAAATCTAGAAGAACAAGTGATTTTACCAACTAAGTGGCTAACCAAGCAAATAACTTCACGCGCTCTTTTTTCTTAATACAACGCAAACCAAGTGCTTTAACCAAGCAAATAACCAAAACAAATCTGTTTCTTTCCGTTTTTCGTTTTTTTAGCTTGATTTGCGAGATTCATCGTCGTTTTCGTCTTCCTCTATTGTTAGATTTCGTTCTGCAACTTTTATCGTTGTTTTCTTCTTCGTTTTCTGTTAGTTGTTAGAAGAAGATGATGATGAAAATGCAGTCATGGAAGAAGTCATGGAAGAAGGAAGGAAAGAAAAAAGAAGAAGAAGAAGTAGAAGAAGATGCGGATGCGACTTGGAAGAATGAATGAAGGAATAAGAAGAAGATGGAGTGCATTTGAGTACATTTGAGTGGTAACTTCCAATAATCGGTTTCTATTTTAATTCAAAATCCATTTTTGCGCATTATTACTTTCTATTTCTGCGCAATGTTGCTTTCTATTTCTACGCATTATTACTCTCTGTTTCTGAGCATCATTATTGTTTTTTGTTTGCGTTCATGTGTTTTTTTTTTATTTTTGTGCATTTTAGTTTATGTTTTCTGCTCATTTTATCTTTTTGTTTCTGCCTATTTTAGCTTTATATTTCTGCGCAGTTTTGAGATCTTGTTGATTTAAGTTGTTGCTGTTATAGTGATTTCTCCTCACTTTGTTTTAGGTGTTGTTGTTATTGTGATTTTATTTTTGAGTAGTTTGGCTTTCTATTTCTGTTTAGTTTTGAGATTTTGATGATTTAAGGTGTTGTTGTTGTGATGAAGAAGAAGAAGAAGATGATGTAGATGCAGATATGGAAGAAGGAAGGAAGGAAAAAAGAAGAAGAAGGAAAGAAGAAAAAGAAGATGATGCAGACTTGGAAAAAGGAATGAAGGAAGGAAGGAAGAAGAAGATTTTATTTCTGCGCATTATTGCTTCCTGTTTTCTGCGCAATGTTGCTTTCTATTTCTGTGCATTATTTCTTTCTGTTTCTGCGCAACGTTGCTTCCTATTTCTGCACATTATTGCTTCATATTTCTGTACAGCAACAACAACAACAGCTACAACAACAACAACAGGAGCAGCAACAATAACAACATTCAACAACAAAATCAATATAAAACAGAGAAGAATAACAACATACAACAACAAAATCAATATAAAACAGAGAAGGAGGATGAGGAATTGAATGTTCGTGAATTTGAAGAATGGTGGTGAGAGTACGTGGTGAGAGTATGTTTCAGAAAGTAATCTAAGTGGCGTGTAAAACGCGTATTTTATGAAAGTGGTGGTGTTATTTGTAAATCACTTGATTAACCACTTATTTTGATAAATCACTTGTTAAAATAGCAACACTGTGTTTTTTTTTTTTTATCTTATCTGAATTATCTTATCTTATTTTTTTTAATAGATAAATAGATTTTGTATAAATTTGAATGATTTTCGTACATGCTATATATATTTCGTAAAGTTTCAATCATTTTGTCTTTTATCCTAATACATTGTTGAGTTTAAGTCCACGACTTTAACTAAACTATTTCTTGAATAAAAAACTGGAAAACATCCAATTGAGAGGGTTCTTCACTTTCTTGTTCCTGGCATACACGGCATAGTAGTTTTACGGTAAGATTGCTATGATTTATTAGGTTAATGTACTAAGGTATTTTGAACCACAATTTTTTCGTCTCTTATTCTCTTAATTGGATCATTATTCCTTTTATCATGATTTTCTGTTTCTTTAATCATCATGATTCTCGATGCCTGTAATTCTTAGAGTTTCAGGGGCTAACTGGCTATGTGATCTTAGATTCCCATGTTCTACCGAAAAAAGTTCCTCCAATCTTTGAATGCACCAAATAAAATTCATAACTTTTATTATTCTTTCTATAATTTGGTAGTCAATTTCATTTTTTGGAGACTATACAAGGTGTACATTAAAATTAGTTGATTTAGTGTATAATATATATTAAAATATTAAATACACATTAAAAATGAGTTAAATTACACATATATTTTGTATTTCAATGCATATTATACACTAATAACTAATTTGGTTACTGATTTTGATGTATAAATATAATTTTTTTTTCTCACAATTTCCAGCAAATAGCCATGAAAATGCTCCTCCATTAATATTATTGCATTTTTCTCTCTCTTTGTTTGGACAATCCTTTTTTTAATTGAAAAAAACTCTCCCAAAAAAATTGTAAAAATATATGTGAAGATATAAGGCCAATAAATAGCTTTTTATTTAGCGGTTGTTTATTTGTGTTAACTATTTGTTAAAACTACTTAAACTATTAAAAAAACTATTAATTTTTTAATTAAGTGTCATACAAAAATACATTAGAAACTTCAGAATTTTTTATTTTCTAAAATATCTTTCTGTGTCCAACACTTTAATAATTATCCTAAAAATACTCGTTTGAAAATTATTTATTTGAACTTTTTTAATTTCACTCAACAATGTCCTCACAAAATTATTTAGCAAAATTCAAATAAATATGAAAACATAAAAAAACTTCCATAGCAAGATAATGTAAACAAAAAATATTATATATATTATATTTAAAATTGAAAGATATACTTTGAAAACAAAATGTATTTATTAAGTCATCAAATATTATAAAGATAATGACTTAAACAAAATATCTTTATATTATATTTGATTATTTTCGGTATTTAAGTCATCAAATCCTTTTAAGAAACTTTTTAATATCATTATTTTTCTCTTCCCAGGTGAATTCACAATTCAGCACACTATGAAGCCAGAATCCAAAAGAAACAACAACAAAGCCAACAATTATGATCAAGACAAATTTTCATTCTTTGATAGTTTTGATGAAATGTCAAAGGCTCTTCTAAATTCTTCCAATAGTTTTGGTTTGACACGTGATCAAGATTCTAATGCAATTTAATCTCTCTTAAAAGGTTAGTATTTGATTTTTTACACTTAAATATTTTAAATAGGATAATTTTGTAACAATTAGATCTAATTTTGATGGTTTACTTGTTTGTGATTTTTTTAATTTCTTTTAAATATAATAATCTTAATTAAAATGTGTCACAAATTGCTATGACTTCGGTGGTTTATTGAAAACATTGGATAATATAGAGAAAAAAAATGCAACAATTCAAGTGGATAGAATCAAAGAAGAAAATGAAGAAAATTCCAATAAAATTTATGATTGTGAACCCAAGTAAGCCTGATGAAAAAGCTATAAGGGTAATAAGTAGAAACAAAAAGGATCAAATTTCAGATCAAAAATTAGGTTTGGAAGAGTTTTTAATATTGCAAAAGATGGAAGCCTTCGTTTTAGAACAAGACTTTATATTAGATGTAAGAATAATTCTAATAGGAAAAAATCAAAATAGAAATAAATTCGGGTTGAGTGATTATGTATTGTCTTAGAACTACATATTTGTTAAAAAAATTGTATTAGTAATTGTGAAACCAACGTATTTATCTCAATATTGTAGATAAGTAATAAGTTATACATATGGTTACTACATTACACTGATATATTACCTTATATTTTACTTTACTTTCATCTATTATTTATGAAGTAACCAACTTTTATATTCTCATACAATTCGAATTCTTATACTAATATCATTCTACTAATATATTACACATCGAGTTTGTATAGTTATCCACTTATCCCATACTTCACATAATCTTTTAGTTATCTCTTTCAGTTTGAGTTTTGCTACATATGTTGGGTCTTCTCAACATGTTTTTTTTTATTACTCCTATTTTATTTTTTTGGGCTGGGTTTTATTACTCATTTACTCCTAATTAAAGTTGTTAGATTTGGTTCATTGAATTAACTATTAAATAATCAATAAATATATCAAGTACTAAAAAATACATTAAGAATTCAGAAAACAATTTTTTGGTAGAAATAACAATTGTTTTTCCTGATGTTGGTGGAGAGGATCGTTTACTCTAGTCGAAGAAATTCTTATTTTTCAAATATAAAAGCTCTTCTTAATTAATGTGATGTAGATTTTGTTTTGGGTAAACTTTTCAACTATAAGAAATAATTTTTTAAAAATAGTTGTTTTCAAAAATATTTTTTTAGGAAGTAATTCTTTTATGCTTGGATATAAATTTATTTCTTTTTAACTTTTATGTTTTAATCTAAAATATACGAGGAATTGTGGATAGTTATCCACAAATCCCAAATATAAAATATTAGGAAAATGGTAAGCATTTAATTTAAACTAGTATATTTGCTAATATTACGGAATTATAAATGTTTTCTTAATAAATTATATGTCAATATTTAATATTTATCATTTATCATGAAGTAAAAAAAAATAATACTAATAGTTCAGTAATAGATATTAAACAATTTATTAAATTATAGAAATAGATATATATAGTGTTATTAATATTGTTCATTATGTTAGTTTGGTATTTATAACGTGAATTATAATAAAAAATTCATACTTTAAGGGACACTTTTTTAGAAAAGGTCGTGGGGCTATAAATCTAGGGGTTAGAGTTAAAATTTTCCATCGGTCTAAAGAGGTCACCTAAGTTAAGTTAGTAAACATCTAGGAATAAGCTATAGCGGTAGGTATATATAATTCGTATTCATAATAGTTAGTCAAGATTTATTGGCTTCAATGCCAACATCATTCGGCCATTGAATGAAGATTGGTAGTAAGTAAATTGTTGGTCAGCAAGAAATCCGAAAGTTTTGTTAAGGTTAGTTGATAGAGGTAAGTTAGAAGTGATTGACCATGATTATTCACCTATAAATTTTTAAAATTCAATTTGTAATAGGAGGTTAGTAGAGAGTCTTTTTAAAATTCAATTCTGGGTTTCAGTCACTTTGATATAAGCAAAACATTCTTCCTTTTGATCAATTCAGCACCTTTTGATCTTGTTTTTTCCCCCTTTCTTCAATGAACTATTCTCTTGGCATTGAAAAACTAATTGGTGTTGAAATGTGCAGGTATGATTTGGGGCAGGCTGATTTTGCAGTTGCTAACTTTGGTGAACTTTCTGTGATAAACTTGAGAAGACTATTTGCTAACAAAGGTTCTACATTCATGGACCTGCAGAAACAGATCATAGAGAAAGCTCCTCAGAAAAGGAAACTTACAATAGACACCATTTTCTAAATATATTCCCCCTCCCATTCTTTTTCTCTTTTTTTGGGGCCTCCGGAAATAGTTATAGTTATGTAGTCCGGATTTGCTTATTTCTATGTCAAATAAAAATGGCTATCAGTTAATTCTGATGTAATCCATTTGTTTCAAATTCTCAATTTACTCATGTGTTTAATGGAATGTACGTTGACTTTTTGGGTTTTAACGGGTTTGATCGTCACAAACTGAATTGTCCAGACTACTGGCTGGTCTAGTCCGATTTTGATAACATTGAATGTGGGTTATAGTGGTTGGAATGGGCTGGGCTACTCGATCGAGACTCATAGCTCGACTCGTTTTAGGCTAGGTTCGGTTCGTTTTAATAAATAAGTCATGTTTAGGAATTTTGTAAAGCTTTTCTAATAAACAGGTCAGACCACAAGTTTAAAAAAAAGCTTATAAAGCCTATAAAACTCGTTAGGCCGGTCCGTCAAATTATTTTTATAAAAATAAGATTTTTTTAGTGTAACTTTTAACTACTGATTTATGATAAACCATAAAAAATAATCAATAATAAAATTTTTAAAAAATTAAGTATAGTTATACTATATTATGTGATTAACAGTTAATATATTATTGAATTATAATTTATTTTTTAATTATAAATTTTGGATTGTGTTAAGTAAAAATTATTTTTTTTTATAATTCCTATAGCAAGTTTTTAAAAATAGACTTGTTAGCTTAACGGGTTTTTAAACAGGCCATACTTGAGCTTGAAAAAAAAAATCTAATAATAATAGGCCTAGATTTGGGCCGTATATTTACGAAATGGGTTAGGCTTGTCTAAGTCAAAGCTCTGCTTGCTCGCCCATTTCCACCCCTAGTGGGCTAGATACCGGAAGGAATACAGAGTCAATGGACAAACAAGAGGCTAAGAGCAGTCACTGTGAAATTAAAAACTAAACAGGTACACCGTAACACTTTTGAAAGTTTTAATTGAAAAAATACATTAACTAGCCTATGGACGAAGTTATAGATGTTTTAGATACGAATAAAATTATAAATATAAAATTATGGATGTTATGTGTTTGAAATGACCAATACTTTAAAGCATTTTTAATGGATTAATTTAGAGTCTCATTTATGATAATTTCAAGAAATGAATCGATTGAAATTGATACATTGAAATTTTGCTGACTAATGTTCATTACGGGCCTGGTCTTTATAGAATGACTCTGAGCTATATTACGGTCCGTTAGGCGCCATTGACTAGCCACATTACATACCTTTATAACGGTCACACGTGATTAGACCAATGAAGGGATAATAGTATCCGCTTTTTTAAAAAATTGGAGACATGTATGTATTCAGCAAAATGGGAGGCATTGTTATTCATTTTTAAAAAAGTCAAGAGTATATTTATCTTTTACCCTAAATGTAAAACATTTTTGTGCGTTCTCTTTAGTTAATTTTTCTTTCTTAATTTTTGTTGACGGAAAATTTCTCAATTAGTTAATTGGCACCAGAGCATTTCTCCCAATTTGCCAGGTGCATTACATCTCTTATCAACCATGGCAAAACAATTTTAAACTTCGATTTTTTTGCTTTTTTATTAGGCGGAGATGAAGGAAGTGTTGGCGCAAATTGAAAACCAATCTATTGTCATGATGAGAGATAAAATTGCACATAATTAGACACGTTTCATGTATATATAGCAAATAAAATAGAACAAGCTTTTATAAAAGTAAAATGAAAAATTCGAACGAAGAGAACACTAATTTGAGTTTATATCTTGATCAGAGAACACGGTAGAGCTACTGGTGGGTCATCGGTAACCATTGGCTTGGTCTAGAACCATTAAAATTGAAAACCATTAAAATCCATCATTCAGCAAATTAAACAAAAGAAAATAATCATAAATAATAATAATAGTGAAAATTTATAGCATACGGAAAGAAAATAAAATAAAAAATATATTAAAAAAATAAATATAATATCATATACTTTATAGTAATTATTAGGGCTGTCGAATATAAATCATATTGGCACAAACTCACTTCTATCTAAAATTAGTTTTCTAAAATACAATTTATTCAAAATTCAGTTTGAAAAACCTCAATCCAAATACATACCATAATATTAAATATGTATTTAATGAGTTCTCCAAATAACATATTTTAATTCGCATTCTTTTAAAGTGATATGGTATCTATTTACTAAATTGTTTGAATTATGTTACTGGACAAAGTTATATTTTTTCATCAAAAAAGGAAAAAAAATACCCACTTTTTGATAATAATAGTAATAAATCATTTAAACTGAGAACAAGTTTTTTTTTTTTTAAACCAAACTGAAATATAAAAAACTGGTTTTAAATAAACTGGTTTATATAAAAACTGTAGTTTCAATTTAGTTATTTTACTTGAAAAACCAGTTTTTTTCAAACAGTTTCAGTTCAGTTTTAGTCCAGTTTAGTTTAACCAGTTTTTTTGCACACCCCTAAATTAGAGGATAGTTTTTAATATTTTAAAGTGTGCTACCAAAGATCTCACTGGATGATGCAGCTGAAATTGAAAAAATTCCAAGTAATGAAGAGATAAAAACAGCAGTGTGGGTTTGCAACTCAACAAAAGCCCCTGGGCCGGATGGGTATAATATGGGATTCATCAAGAAAGTATGGGACACGATTGGAGGTGAGTTCATTGCGATGGTCAAGAGATTCTTTGTTGAAGAATACATGCTAGGAGACGTAAATATGACATGGGTGGCGTTGGCAAGGAAACCGGGAGGGGGCAGAGAGATGAAAGATTTAAGACCGATAAGAATGGTTGGCAGAGTATACAAGGTAATTTCAAAAATCATGGTGGCACGCCTTAGATTACTAATGAGCAACTTAGTAGGTGAGAGTCAGACGACATTCATACGAAGCAGACAGATTTTAGACGGGGCCCTCATAGCATGCGAATCTGTGGCATGGCTGAAAAGGATGAAGAAAGAAGGGGCCATTGTTAAGCTTGATTTCAGAAAAGCTTATGACTCTGTTAGATGGAGCTTTGTTGACCAGGTGCTGATGAAAATGGGATTTGGTCGAAGATGGAGACGCTGGGTGCAAGCAATGCTTAATACGGCAATGATGTCAGTGCTAATTAATGGTTCTCCCACGAAACCATTTAAGATGGAAAGGGGTTTACGCCAAGGTGATCCCTTATCACCCTTTTTGTTTGTGTTAGTGGGTGAAGCCTTGAACAAGATGGTGGAGAAGGCTACTACGGAAGGATTGGTTGAGGGCATTAGTATCGGGAAGAACTCGATATCGTTGACGCACCTCCAATTTGCGGATGATTCGGTACTATTCTGCCCTCCAAAACCAGAAGTCTTACGAAATTATAGAAGAATCCTTCAGTGCTTTGATATGATGACTGGTTTGGAATTGAACTTTGAGAAATCTACCATTATTCCGGTAAACTGTGATGGTGAGTGCATGAACAGGTTGAGATTGGCTATGAGATGCCAATTGGGGGAGTTACCAATAAAATACCTAGGTATCCCTCATGGAGCAAACCCTAGAAGACTAAGCACCTGAAAGCCGCTGATTGATAGAATTAAAAAGAAGCTGGGGTCTTGGAAATCAAACCTGCTGACAAAGGCAGGCAGATTGGTGATAATTAAGGCAGTGATAAACAGTCTCCCTTTGTATTACTTAGGGATCTTCAAGATGCCTGTAGCAGTTGAGAAAAAGATAATCTCAATTCAGAGAAAGTTCTTCTAGGGAGCGAGGGGAGACAAAACAGTAATTCCAACTATAAAGTGGAGTACCATTCAAAAGCCAAAGGAATATGGAGGCCTTGGAGTGGGTGATTTGGTAATTAAAAATGCTGCACTATTATTCAAGTGGTGGTGGAGGTACTCAGAGGAAGGCAACCCGTTATGAAAGAGGATTGTGGGGTCATGCTATGATATGCAGCAGGATACGAGAGTATGGAATGTGGAGAACGTTAAATCAAATAGGCCTTGGAAAGACATAGTGAACATTGCCCACAAGAACACTACTATACAAAATCTGTGTAAAGAGGGATTGAGAATGTGCGTGGGAGACGGAAAGAACATTAGATTCTGGGATGATGTTGGGCTGGCGATTGCCCACTCAAGGATAGATTCCAGAGATTGTATAGAATTTTAAGCATGCAGTGTAATTATATCTATGACTGTGATTTTTGGGATGGGACTGATTGGGCCTAGAACCTCCAATAGCGAAGGGGTTTTTTCGAGAGAGAGATCACAAATTAGAGAGTTTCAAACACTGCTAGGATCTATTTCTCTTTCTGCAGGTGTTAAAGACAAAGTGGCATAGACTTTCGAACCTAATGGAACGTACTCGGTCAAGTCATTCATGGTGGTAGCAACAGGCAGAGAACTGGGAACCCCAACCATGAAGTACATATATGACAACCTTTGGCGCGGGCTGGTACCTCCAAGAACAGAAATGATGGTTTGGTTCGTGCTAATAGGTGGACTCAACACAAAGGATATGTTACTAAGAAGAGGAGTAATAAGACAATGGGAAGAATCATGTGTCCTATGTAACCAACAGATTGAAACAGTAAATCACCTCTTCTTGCACTGCTCCTTTGCGTCTAAATTATGGTGGTTGACTATGGTTTAGGGAGGGGTGAACTGGGTTGGGTGTGAAAATGTGAAATGTTGGTTTGAATGTTGGGTGGAGCAAGATGTGTGTAGGAAGAAGAGAGTTAGGTGGCTAATGTTTCTGTTTGCAATATTATGGACTGTTTGGAAATGCAGAAATTTGATTATTTTTTAGAACAAAGTGATTGGTTGGGAAGGGACATGGGAGCAAATCAATTATTTAGTGAAGGAGTGGCATGTCAATAAAATAAGAAGAAGAATTTGTTGAACAAAGGAACCTAGAATAGATAGAATTATTGAACCGTGTTGGTGGCTATGCTGTTTACATAATAGTCAGGATAATAGAATTGTTGTGGGGGGTTATTATTCAGACAGAACATGGAAGATTAGAGTGTGGATGGGAGAGAGGTGCACGGCTATAACCATGGGGGAAGCTACTTTACAGGGAATAGAGGTGGTTGTACAATTCATACTAGAGGAACTTAATGACACGAGTGGAGACATATTATTAACTTGCAGTCATAAGGAAATAGTGGATTGGATAAATGGAAGCCAAAAAACAAGTTGGCAGAATAGATTCTTAAGAAATAGCACATGGAATAGAAGATGGATATTGAATGAAGTGAAGGTAGTCTACAAACAAGTGAAAGAGTTCAAGGCTAAAAAAAAATGGAAGTGCCTAGCAAAGATGAGAAATCAGAGGTGGGTGTCATGGGAGGAGACTGGAGACTGCTTAGATGAAGTGCCACTGGATACATGATATGCAACTTATGTGTTAAAGATTTGAGAAGCATACTTAGAGGAATGCAGAAGGGGCGCATCAGCATGGAACACTATCACCAAGGAGTGAATTGAAGAATTTATTAGATTATTAGATGATTATTGTTATTATTATTGCTATATGAAAACTGATGGATGTGTTTATTTTGATTGTACTGCTTGGATTTGGATTTCAATCCTTGATGGCTATGCCAAGGGGATTGTATCCAATGATTGTACTCTCGCTGGTCGAGAATAAAACAAACTTTTTAAAAAAAATGTGCTAAAATTAGAATGCGTATATATAGATTTCAATATAGAAAAATATAAGTAGCCAACATTTTTCTAACCAACAAATTAGCCAATAAAAATAGAACATTTATACTTACAATTTATAGAAGATCCATAATTTTAAAAATTTTAAGATACATCGCATTATATAAAGTTGTTTATTCGGGTTTTAAAATATTGCATAAATTGTAGGGTTATCCGAAATATAAAGCAAAAAGAAAATTAAATTCACATATTGAGATTTAGACAATTTTTACGAATGAACTTAAATCCCTACATACTGTAGAACTATCTTAGACCTTGTGTTGCATTTGCATTTGGTTAACTGATAAGTTCACTTCTCTGCCCAAGAAAGTGTTAAACCTTGCATTGAACCAGCAAGTCAGCAACCACAAATATATCTAAATTATTTCCATCTTTTTTTTTATCTCGTATATATTTTTTATCTTGAATTATTTCCTTTTAAATGGATAAATAGATTTTGTATAAATTTGAATGATTTTCATAATTACTATATATATCTCGTAAAGTTTCAATCACTAATTTACCATCGAGGAGAAATTAAGTGAGGAACATAAGATGAGAAAACATCACATTCACGTATTCAATTCAAAAATTTAAAGTGTCAAGTAAATAAGTTTCTATCTTATAAACTCCTCACTTCTCTTTGTTTTCTTATTTTATTATCCACTCACACTTGAACCCTAACATGCATCCAGCAATTCATTATAGAGGTTAAGTCCACATGTTAACTAAGCTATTTCTTGAAATAAAAAACTGGAAAGCATCCAATTGAGAGGGTTTATTCACTTTTTTTCGCCTCAAGTGCACGGCATAGTAGTTTTACGGTAAGGATTACTATGATTTATTACCTTAATGTACTAAGGTATCTTGAACCACAATTTTTCTCGATCTCTTCTTTTTTTTTTTTTTTTTTGACAGAGGTCTCTTATTCTCTTAATTCAGTTAATTGGATCATTATTTCTGTAATCATCATGATTCTTGATGCCTCTAATTCTTAGAGGTTCAGTGGGATTATGTGATCTTAGATTCCCACATTCTACCAAAAAAAAATTCCCGCAATCGTTGAATGCACCAAATAAAATACAGAACTTTTATTACTCTTTTATAATTTGATAGTCAGTTTCATTTTTTTTCCATAGCTTCCGGCAAATAGCCATGAAAATGCCCCTCCATTATTGTATCTTTCTCTCTCTTTGTTTGGACTTTCGAGTTTGGACAATCCCCTTTTTTAATTGTAAAAAACTGTCAAAAAAAATTGTAAAATATATGAAAAGATATAAGGCCAATAAATAATTCTTTATTTAGCGGTTGTCTACTTGGGTTAGCTATTTATTAAAAATACCAATTTGAATTAATTTAGTGGTTAGTTTACTAGTCAGTTTAAGTAAGTGTCGTTTAAATTCTGTTTTGTGATGCAGCAATCCGATGGTCAGCTGCAAACCCTTAAATTGAGCTCGAATTCGCGGAGAATTAATCATCGACCTGTCAGATTGAGGGAGATCTTGAGAAACCACAAAAATACTTAAAATTATTAATTTTTTACGGTTTTGCTAGGTGTACACATAAAACACATGAAACACATAAACTTTTTCTACTTGAAAGAGTGATTAATTAGGATGTGTTTATGTGTTTTATGTGTACACAAATATTAATTGAATTTTTTAATATAACAATGCTAGGTAATCAATAAAAATTCAGCTAATATCAGCCAATAACTTATATTGGATGTTTTATTTCCTTAAGTTTTGGATATTTTGTTTATAGATTTCAGATGTTCTATTTTCTTAGTTGATTATTGGTTATTTTAGGTTTTAGATATTCAATTTTTTTTTAACTTATTTATTAATTAAAAAAATATTAATTAAAAAAATATCGATTATTTATATTTTTTATTTCCATATAAGTGTCATAAAAAAAATACATTAAAAACTTCAGAATTTTTAATTTTCTAGAGAGAAAGTCTAGAATAATTTGATGTACGGAGGCAATGAAGTCTTTTCTCTCTCAATGCATCGACCATAATGAACATCCGCATATGATTGTCAACACAATAACAAATATCACATAGCCCACGCCCAGCAGCTTCTCCTTCCCCTATTCAACCTTCCTTCATTCTCGCTCCCTATCCTTATCCCCATCTCACCTTTAATCCCTGTCTATCCGTGATGAAGGCTTTCACATGAATGTTCTTCAACTTGCATGATTCGCACCGTTAGAATCATGATGCTTCTTTGTACAGATTGCCTAATCCGAAGGAGCTGCTGTTCCTATATTTTTCCATGTTAATGGAGATTCTGGTGTTTCAGGCTCGGATTTCGATGACGATGAGGAAGCCTTGGTTCATCACCCTGTTCATCCGCATGGTGGGTCTCTACACCGGTAGGTTAAAGATCTGGTTAGGATTGCGACGCGGTGGCAAAGGCAGTTCCTAAGTAAATGGTTAATTGGTGGTGAAGCTAGCTAGGTAGGAGGTTTTGAATAATAACATTTTTTAATTTTTTATGATAATTATTTTTTAATTTTAAAAGATAAAATTCTTTAATTTCAAATGATAATTTTAATTAGATTTACTGGTTTTTAATAATTTTTTAATGTTGATTCTATTACACTTTTGTCTTTTAAAATATTTATTTCGGTTCCGCTATTCACGTACCTTTTTTCAAATATCAATTTGACACCCGTATAAAATACGGTTATTTAGTGTATTAATTGCTCTCTATTTTTCGTGGATCATCTATAATAATAGTATTTTTATAAAAATATAAAGATAATGTTTAATAAAAAGGTCTGTGAATAGCATTGTTCTATTTTTTTTTACGTCTAACATTGTAATAATTGTCCTAAAAATACTTGTTAGTAAAATTATTTATGTGAACTCTTTCACTCAACAATGTCCTTAAATTATCTAGCAAAATTCAAATATATATGGAAACATAAAAAAAATCTTCCATCGCAAGATAATGTAAACAGAAATTATTATATATATTATATTAAAAATTGAAAGATATATTTTGAAAACAAAATATCTTTATTAAGTCATCAAATATTATATTATAAAGATAATAACTTAAACAAAATATTTTTATATTATATTCGACTATTTTTTATATTTAAGTCATCCAATCCTATCAAGAAACCTTTTAATATTATTATTGTTCTCTTGCTAGGTACAATTCAGCACACTATGAAATCAGAATCCAAAAGCAATAGCAAAGCCAATAATTATTATGGAGACAAATTTTCATGCTTTGATAGTTTTGTCTTTTCTGAAATATCAAAGGCTCTTCTAAATTCTTCCAATATTTTTGTGCTGGCACGGGATCAATATTCTAATACAATTTAATCTCTCAAAAGGTTAGTATTTCATTTTTTACACTTAAATATTTTAAATAGAATATTTTTGTAACAATTAGATCTAATTTTGATGGTTCACTTGTAAAAAAGAATAGAATATTTTTGTAACAATTAGATCTAATTTCGACGATAAGACAGAGGACTCAGGAAGAAAAATATTTTATTTAACTTGTTTCTTTCTCCATATCAGTGATATATATATATATATACACACATCATATCAGAAGAATCATATCAATTTTTTCCTAACATAACAGTCCTATATTTAAGTTCCTAATAAAAAACATATAAATATGTTCCTAATATACATTAGACATAATATCCATAATTGTCTCCGGATAATTTGTTTATTACAAATTCATTCTATCCATTAATAATTTTTTTGTGATTTTTTTATTTTTTTTAAATATAATTTTAATTAAAATATGTCACGGATTATTATGACTTCAGTATTTTATTAAAAACATTAGATAATATATAAAAAAAAAAAACTAATGAAACAATTCAAGTGGGTAGATTTGAGAAAAAAAAAAAAACCAACAGAAGAAAATTTCAATAAAATCATAATTGTGAATCCAAATAAGCCTGTTGAGAAAACTATAAGAGCAATAAGTATAAATAAAAGGGATAAAATTTTAGATCAGGAATTAGGTTTGGAAGAGTTTAAATACTGTAAAAGATGAAAACCTTCCTTTTAGAACAAGATTTTATATTAGACATAAGAATAATTCTATAGGAAAAAATCAAAATAGTTGAGTTTGGAACTCAGAGATTATGTATTGCCTTAGAACTGCATATTTTAAAAAAATTGTATTAGTAATTGTGAAACCAACATATTTATCTCAATATTGTAGATAAGTAATAAGTTATACATATGGTTACTACATTACACTGATATATTACCTTATATTTTACTTTACTTTCATCTATTATTTATGAAGTAACCAACTTTTATATTCTCATACAATTCGAATTCTCATACTAATATCATTCTACTAATCTATTACACATTGAGTTTGTATAGTTATCCCATACTTCACATAATTTATTAGTTATCTCTTTCAGTTTTTTTTTTCCTAATCAAAGTTATCTCTTTCAGTTTGAGTTTGGCTACATATGTTGGGTCTCCTCAGACATGTTTTTTTTTATTAGTCCTATATTTTTTTTTGGGCTGGGTTTCATTACTCCTAATTAAAGTTGTTAGATTTGGATAACTGAATTAACAATTAAATAATCAATAAATATATCAAGTACTAAAATACATTAAGAATTCAGAAAACAATTTTTTGGTAGAAATAACAATTGTTTTTCCTGTTGGTGGAGAGGATCGTTTACTCTAGTTGAAGAAATTCTTATTTTTAAAATATAAAAGCTCTTCTTAATCAATGTGATGTAGATTTTGTTTTGGGTAAACTTTTCAACTATAAGAAATAATTTTTTTAAAATAGTTGTTTTTAAAAAAAATTTTTTGGAAGTAATTATTTTACGCTTGAGTCACCAAAAAAAAATTATTTTACGCTCGGATATAAATTTATTTCTTTTTTAACTTTCATGTTTTAATCTAAAATAAACGACCAATTCATGTCCAAAAAAAACGAGGAATTGTGGATTATCGGCAAATCCCAAATATAAAATATTAGGAAAATGGTAAGAATTTAATTTAAACTAGCTAGTATATTTGCCCGTAATATTATTACGGAATTGTAAATATTTTTTTAATAAATTATATGTTAATATTTAATATTTATCATGAAGTAAAAAAAAATTAATACTAATAGATTAGTAATAAATATTAAACAATTTATTAAATAATAGAAATAAAGATATATAGTGTTATTAATATTGTTCACGATGGCAGTTTAGTATTTACAACGTGGATTATAACAAAAAAATATCCACACTTTAAGGGGCGCTTTTCTAGAAAAGGTCGTCGTGCTATGAATCAAAGAGATTAGAGTAAAAACATTTTCATGGACCAAGGCGGTCACTTAAGTTAGATTGCTAAACATGTAGGAATAAACTATAGCGGTCGATCTATATAATTCAGATTCATAATAGTTAGCCAAGATTTATTGGCGTCAATCGACCAACATCATTTGGCCGTAGAATGGGAATTGGTAGTAAGTAAATTCCTGGTCAGCTAAAAATCTGGAAGTTTCGTTAAGGTTAGTTGACAGTTTGCTTTGCTGAGGTAAGTTAAGAGTGGTTACGGTTGACCATTATTATTGATAGATAGATTTTTGAAAGTCAATTTGTAGTAGGTTAGTAGACAGTTTGTCACGGTAATTCAATGATAAATTGATCTAGGTAAATAGATATTGTTGATTAGTCGAAAATAGATCGATAGTCAGTCAACGTGTCAAAGTAGGTAGACATGTATTTGGTTAGTGGGGATTCATTAGTAAGTAATCGATCGATCATTGGTTGATTAGGATAATTGGAGGCAGCCAACTAGCGATTTGCTAGTTGGAATCAACCGAAAGTTGACATATGGCCGATACTGTCTTAACGTTTTATTATTTGGATTCGTTGAGTACTTTAAGTTATGTCCAATTATTCTGCATGTAAGATGTATCAGCATCTTATGATGTTAAATTTGAACAAGCTAAGGTCCAATATTTATTTTCCCTTTTATGATGTCAATTTGCTGCCAGTATTGAAACTTTTTGCCTAAAATGCTTTTCAGCTTGATCGGAAACCCTCCAAGTGTGTTGTTTTTGAAGATGATCCTCGAGGAGTAACTGCTGCACACAATTGTACAATGATGGTTGTTGCATTGATTGGCGCTCATCCAGCGTGAGTAATCCAATTTTATACATTCTGGGTTTTAGTCACTTTGTTATAAGCAAAACATTCTTCCTTTTGATCAATTCAGCACCTTTTGATCCTGGTTTTCCCCTTTTTTCAATGAATTATTCTCTTGGCATTGAAAAACTGATTGGTGTTGAAAGGTGCAGGTATGATTTGGGGCAAGCTGATCTTGCAGCCGCTAACTTTGGTGAACTTTCAGTGATAAACTTGAGAAAACTATTTGCTAACAAAGGTTCTACATTCATGGACCTGTACAAGCAGATCATACAAAAAGCTCCTCAGAAAAGGAAACTTACAATAGACACCATTTTCTAAATATATTCCCTCTCCCATTCTTTTTTTTTTTTTTTATCTTTTCTTGGGGCCTTTGGTTCTTTGATAATTTTTCTTGTAATTAAATAGTTATAGTTATGTAGCACTTATTTCTTATTTTTATCTCAAATAAAAATGGCTATCAATTAGTTATGCTGTAATTTATTTGTTTCAATCTCTTAATTTTTCCGTGTTTAGTGGAATGTATGTTGACTGCTCGGGTTTTTGCAGTATAGGTGACGATTTTTACGGGTTTGACTGTCGCAAACTGATGTATCGGCCATACTGCTGGCTGGTCCGGTCTGATTTTGATAGGCTAGATGCCGAAAGGAATGTAGAGTTAATGGACAAATAAAAGGCTAAGAGTGCCAACAAATGTTGGTCCAGTTGATAAGGGATCAGTTTATAACCCACAAGGTCGTGAGTTCGAACCCTGC
The DNA here is from genome assembly GCA_036250425.1 of Stylosanthes scabra. Lineage (NCBI taxonomy): Eukaryota > Viridiplantae > Streptophyta > Magnoliopsida > Fabales > Fabaceae > Stylosanthes > Stylosanthes scabra. The sequence goes on along the minus strand of JASCZI010000569.1, from coordinate 12,999 downwards.
TGCCGATCTGAGGACCTTGTTGGTAGACGATCTGTAAATACCTCTCTAAACGCTCATAGAGCAGTCACAGTAAAAATATTGTGGTTCATTATTGTGATAGTAAAAGATAGTTTTAGATAATACAAAAAAAAAAAAATGAAAGACTGCTTTAGGTGGAATTCAAAACCAAACAGTAGTTATCCGAAATTTTTTAAAAAAAAGAAAATTAAATTATTAACTAATATGTTATTTTTTCTATGTTATTTTAATTAAAATTTTCTTTTTTAACTGATACTTATTTGATATCCATATAAAAATACACAAGACCTATTAGAATAGTTATATTCATAAAAAATATCTACCAAAATCTCCAATTAAATTTCAATGAAACCCTTAATTGAAACTCATCCAACTAAAAAACTCTAATAATTAAAAATATTAGGTTAAGTGTACATTAAAGTTAACTATTAAAATTAGTCACCAGTGTATGATGCATTAGAATGCAAAATACATATATAGTTTAAATAAATTTGTTGAATTAAAAAATTATACATTTACAAAATTTATCATTAAATTTAAATCACAAATTAAACCCAAATAAAATTCAAGAATCAAATGCTAAAAAATCCAAAAATCAAAAACAAAAATTATTATTTAATAAATAATATATTTATTTTATTTAAATAAAAATTTTCTCAAATTTTCTTAATTATAATTTTAATAACATGGCACGAAGGAAAAATAAATAAATAAATAAAATTTCTCCACAACAATTCACAAACAATGATTGCCTGATGTCCATGTATTTTGTGCTTGGACACCCATCAAGATTGAATCATTATCTCCGTCCATTTAATCTATCTTCATTCTATTCATTCTATTCATCGGTAATGCACTTCAGGATAGCATGCACCTATTGAGATTTAGGCAATTGCTACATAATTTGAAGAGTCAAGGGAGCTTTGTATTTGTGCTGCCATATATAATAAGAATTTAATTTTTATAGATCGTCAGTGTAAAAGAATTTTACATTTGTATTCAATTAGATGTTATTATATTATTAAAAATAATTAATTTTCAAATCCACTACTTTTAAAGTCACATAAATGCATGAATATGATTGGATGACTGTGTAAAACTCTTTACATCATCAGTGTATCAAAATTAAACTCATATAATAATGCTATCTACATGCTCTTTTAGTAGACATCAACTTTACACCCGTATAAAATTATGATTATTAAGATAAAAGTGAAAGGTCGTTAACGTAATTATATTTTATACGGATATCGGTTTAGTATCTACTTAAAAGATGTGTGAATAGCCGATTTTTTTTTTTTGTAATTAGTGCCACCATTAGAAGCAAAACCAGCCCCTGCCCTTGCCAAAGCCCATGGTTTCAATATTTTTTATAAAAAAAAAACCGAACTGAGACTCGTGATCCACATGCAAATGCAATATAATTCTTTAGTGATACATTTCATAATTTTCTTATGTAATATTTTTCTTTTTCCTATTTTTATTTATTTATATTAGTTTTTAGCAGTATTTTTTTTTTGGTTTGCAATTTTTTAAATAAAAAAATAGCTTACTTCAATGATCACAGCAGTTACCAATTGAATAACAAATATCTTTCACTAATTGCTCCTATTTCCTAGCTTCGTAATAGAGCCGTCTAACTGTAATTTATCTAATTTTCTATAAATAAATAAAAAAAAAAGTGTGAATGGAATAGTTAGTTAGTTAACTTGGATTAGAAGGTTGATATGGCTCGCGGAGTTAGTTGGAAACGTTTAAAATGAATATCGAATTATTTTTTAATGTTTTCTCATCTACTTATTTGTATCTTAAGCATTTGAAATTAACTTCATAAAAAATACTAATGAAAAACCTTTTCAAATTTTATTTTTTTCTTCTACAAGAAAAATATAATTTATATCGATAAAAAAGAATCACGGTCATAAAGTAGTGAAGATCATAATTCATAACATCATCAATTTTTATAAGTTAATTTTTCTTTTTTTTTTAAAAAAAAACTATTCACAATGATAAATTTGTCGCATGCAATAAATACAGGATGAACAATGATAGAAACTAATATTAGGGAGTCATTAGAAAGTTAATAGTTAAATTATCATTTAAAATTTTAAAAAAATTATCATTCATAATTAAAATTAATATATGAGTTATCATCCGTACCGTAACTCATCTATCATTATCACTCATTACTAAATACATTGGCTCTTAAATAGGTTAGTTTTCAAAACTTTTTCTTATAGTATATATTACTCAATAAATATGCAATTATCATTTTTATTAGTTGTTTTTTTCATTGAATTAACGGTGGAACAATACGGAAATTACTTTTTAAATATTTCAAATACAAATAAAATGAACAAAAGTTTCAACATTAGTATTATTTATCTTAAATATTTCAAACAAAAATAATACTTTACCCTTTAATTATTCTAATGTTCACCTTGTTATTCATTCTATTTTGGTTCATATAATAATGTGGACCCTCGTAGTTGAATAACCAGCATGCTCATGGCTATGCCTTTGGCCAAGGAGAATGCTTCACATGTTATTTTATTTTAAAGAAATCATGTATACTCTATAACAAAACCGCGGTTATTTTGCGGCAATTCAGCTTAACCGCCGCGAAATTTCAAACCGCAGCGGTTCATGCGGCAGTTTTGTGATGGATAACAAATTGTTTGTGTTTAGGAGTGGTTTGGGACAAAACTGCCGCTAAATCATCACATCTTGCGGCAGTTAGCCACAAATCGCCGCAAAATGAAAACGGCCTCACGTTTTTGCGGCGGTTTCCCCGTAAACCACCTCCAAACATGGCATTTTGCGGCGGTTCCCCTCTAAACCGCCGCAAAGTGTTTTTTTTTTGTGTAATAAATAATATCATGGCTTTGTTTAGATGCGTTTTTTAACATTCTAATTAAAATATACACTGATAACACATCATTACGGTTTAATTAACGACTTGTTGATAACGTTAATTAAGTTTATCATTCGAATTATTACATGTATTTTTTAACACAATAATTCTATGTAAACAAGTGGTTCTGGCAAACCAAGTCATTTATGTCGATTCGTGGTAAATAGAAGACTATTTTGATGTCAAGTTAAGCTTTGTTGAAGTGCAATTTTTTATACTATTTAAGAGGAAAATAATGTTCCATTTAGCATAGAAATAAATCACTTGGTTTAACTTGGTTGGCCAAAACCACTTGTTCAAATAGCGTTACCCTTTTTAAAGAATATGTCTGAAGATGTTGCTGAAATAAGTTTAAAGAGTGCAAATTTGAAACCTAATTTGGTCAATTAATGGTATCATTTACATACTCAAATTGTCCTTAAATTAACACTATAGTACGAGACCACGAGATAAGTCTAAAATAAAAAAATCATCGATAATAATTTTTGTATCATAAATAAAGCTCAAAAAGCATAAATATTAATAACTTAAAAATAAAATATTCCCTAAATAATATATGATAAAATTGTAGTCTCTATCCAATTATTATTTGTTGCATTCATACCATCCAAATATCTCCAATTGGAATGTTAAGTACAGTGCTTGGAATCATGGTTATTGACTTTGCAGCATTTCTGATTCATGTGAGGAGCTGGAGGCACATGACGAAATATAAAGAACGCGAGTACGAGCGAAAGATCAAGGTTTGTCTATGTAGATGTGTTTGTTTTACTATTTGTAACGTTCTACTAATGACTTATTCTTCTTGTTGCAGCGCTACTTTTACTTTGAGGTGGAGGATAAAAAAGCCGTGAAGGATATGATATTGGCTAAGTTTGGGAAAATTTGAAAGGATATTAGGGGAGACTTTTTCACAAGTTCTATGATGAAACAAAGAGCTTTGATGAAAATGTTCAGCATCGCTGCCCACGGAGTATTAACTTGGTTCATGCTGTTAGTAACTGTTCATGCTTATAGTACTGATGTTTCTTTCAACAAATTCATGTTCAATCATAAATAGACTTCTTTTATTCAATTTAGATCGGAGTCATTGTATTATAATTAAGTTCTGACGTGATTTATTCATGATTGAAAAACAGGAGAAATGCAGAACGAATACTGCAAATCGTGCAAAGCAGTTATACACTCATGTTGGGGGTTCGAAAACTTTGGCTAGGCGAACAGAAGAAGAGGTAATAAGTCTTTTGCATATTTGCGGGATAAATAACTATATAATTGCAAATACTTTATAGTGTTGCTTTAAATTTCACCACTTTAAATGATTAGCACTGTAATGTATTTTTATAAAATTCATCCTTCGTACAAGAGAAAAGACACGGAAGGTCCTTTAGTAGGGGAGAGATGTGGACTATGGTACACAAGAGAAGGGATGAGTCGTACATAAATGAAGATGCACAAGCCATCGGTGTAAGTGTTGCATACCCTTTGCTTGTTCATAATCAATAAATATTTGCTCAACATGCTTGATTGTGTAGTGCTTGAAACTTGAAATATTTCATGTACTATGAATTTGTGAATTCTCATGTATGACATTTGTGAATCCTTAAATTAGAATGACCAAGTGGTATATTCACAAAACAGTGTTGGAGCTTATTTAAACGTGATCACAAACATGTTATTGTAATTATTATTGGCTGGTAAATTAATTTAGTTATATTACTCTCTATTACATTTGTATGAATATAGTGTGAGTTTTATGTCTGTAGGAAGATATTGCTGAAATAGAGAGCATGGACACATCCACAAAGGAGCTTTCTCAAAATGATTCGCTTGCGCAAGTCCTTGGAAAGGAGCATCCGGGACGAGTTCGTGATTAGGGTTCTGGATCAAGCCCAACTCAACTCTTTGGTCAGACATCACAACCGTCCAGTCATGGGGTGCAAATACACGAGCATCAAAAGCAAATAGCTGCATTACAGACTCAGGCAACATAAGCGGAGAAGAATGGCCAAACAATGGAGCATCTAATTAGATTTCTTGTGCAACGGCAAGGAGATGACTTGCCACCTGAGATCGCTGCTGAAATGAATGCTTTAGGCAGTGGCGCGACTACTTCAGATGCCAGTCCCTCTTCCGAGACACCCGAGCTCTAGTCACTAATTTATTAATTGTTTCAAAAATTAAATTTTCAATTGTACAAGATAGAAAAGAGTAGCGTAAAAACCATTGATTTTGTAAGAATAATAAAAAAGACAATGAAAATCTGCAGTTCAATTTTTTGTCAGTTTTAATTTTTCATATAGCGGCGGTTCCACAACCGCTGCAATATCTGAATATTAATTTTGAATACTTCATTTAGCGGCGATATATATACAGCGGCAGTTTGAAAACCGCCTAGAAATCAGGAAGCGTAAGGCGGCGGTTGTGCCAGCGGTTACACAAAATCGCCGTTAAACCGTTACCGATGGCCGTATAAGCGTCGATTTTTCTATCCGTCGCAAAATGTTTAGCGGCGATTTAATCGGAATGTTAAATCGCTGCTATCTTATGGCATTATTGTACTGATATTAAAACGTTATGTCAATTTGAATAATCAACTAAGAATTATATATATATATTAAAACATCAACATAACTAAGATTTGATTCCCGTTCCCTAGGGTAGTGGCAAGTGGCAACAGATCGATTACACATTTATCAACACACTATTAAAAGAAAATCATTAATTTTTATATTATGTACTCATTGATTATAGGAGATGCCATTTCTATGGATGCAACAATATTATAATCTTTACATGCATCAAATGATTTATAATAACTAATCAAATGATTTATAATAACTAGTTTCTTTTATATATATTATTACAGTAAAACTTTATTATTTTAGAAAATCTTACTTAATAGTTTAAAAAATATGGTAAACATTAGTTTGATTCCTAATTATTTGTAATTTGGACAATAACATTTTTAATGATTTGAAAATCTCAATGCGACATTCAATCATTTAAAATTTAGACAAATAAGTCCTTAAAACTAATTTGTGAATTTAAGATTTAGAATTGATAAACCAATTTTAATAGTCTATTTGTCATAATTTTTAAATCGTTGAGGATCGAATTAAAATTTTTAAATTATTAATGTTGAAATTAAAAATTATCAGAATATTTACTCTCACAAATAAAATTCTACAATAATAATTAATAATTAATTATGATATTCGTATAAGTACTATGTATTGTTGACCTTTCTCCTAAAACGTTTTAAAATTTTAAAACAACAAATGGGAAAATTTTCATAAATAAAATAAAATAAATTTTTATATCCCAAAACAAATTAACAGGACATTATTTACTAATATACAACTTTTTTTTTGTCCGTCTGCACCTAGTTTGCCTCATTTAGAGGCTAAATTGGATAAAATCCACTTAAAGCGGCGAACTTGGTGAAATTAGCCACTCAAAGTGGCGAACTTAGTGTAATTAGCCACTAAGAGTGGCGAACTTGGTGTAAACCCTACACCTTTTGAGCCAGTTAAGTTGGCGAACCTGGTGAAGCTGCTGCCTATAAATACACCCATCCGAAACCCATTGTTGTGTGCCTCATAAATCCACAATTCCCTTCTTTCTTTCTCCATCAAAATTTTTTTGATTCTCTATATGTTGTTAAGTTTTTTTTTTTAAGTTTGTTATAGTATGGGAGATAGAATATTAGTTTCCATACATTACGCTGGTGAAATAAGAAAAGACCAAGATGGGAATAATGTTTTCAGTTGTCCTGAACCAACTTTCGTTTGCTGGCCAAATGAGGAGATGGGTTTGCAACAGCTTAAAGATTTTATTCTGCGGTCTATTGGTCAAGATCACAGGAAACGAGTTCGGAAAGTTTACTACAGATATCCGCATTATGTTGACGGAACCCTTTACTTTAAAAGGTAATAACTTAATCATGTTATTGCTGTGTTAGTTAACTGTGACTGAATCAAGACTGAGTTGTTTGTACTATGCATTTAATTTTACAGATTTCGTTTAGGTGACGATACGGACGTTGCACTAATTCACGACTGGCACTTACATCTAGCCGTTATACCCTTGTTAGAGTTATATGCTCTTTTAACTGATGAGGGAAATAAATCGGAGGCTGACTCACAATCTGGCGGGGGGGTGGCAAGAAACATAAGGCGGTCAATGCTAGATCTTAACAGGATGCCTGAGGGGAGTAGTGAGGGTTCTGTCCCATTTTCAGATGAACCGGTGGCGGATGTGGTAGACAGTCATGATGAATCCGTTGTTGGAGATCCCAACACACATTCTTATCTGCTCAGTCATGACCCGGACAACGATGGTGAAGATAATGAGCTGTTGGATATCCCGCATGAGGATGAGGATGACGACGAAGAAGAGGAGGACGACGACGAAGAAGAGGAGGATGATGAAGCTAGGAGTTATCGAGTTTTGTTGGGTGAGGGGAAATATAATTGTGATTATTTCCAAGCACTCCACCTTCCGTGCCGCCATGTTATCTCTGCATGCTCCCATGCACGGCTTGACTGGAAGCCGTATGTGGACTCTGTGTACACGATGGAGCAGGTGTTCAATGTGTATCGAGAGGAGTTCCGCCCAATTGGACACCAGGATGACTGGCCAGACTACGATGGCCCTCGTATACGGCCGAATCCTCGCATGATCCGTGCTAGAAGAGGTCGTCCTCGTTCCACAAGGATACGCAACAACATGGATGATGTCGAGGAAAATGGCGAGAAGCGATGTGGATTATGTCGTCAAGTCGGACATACACGGCGCAATTGTCCAGCGGTGATCGCGAGTATATCGAGTAGCGCGGCCTCCACATCTGGCCAAGGTACCGGTGCTAGCAGATTGGGACGTGGTGCGTCCTCTTCCGCTCATGCGAGGAACTAGTAGTGTACCCAACTCCGTATCTGTGTGTTTTATTTTTCTTGTTTCGTATCTATCTTGTTTGCTAGTTTACTTGATTCGGTCTGTAACCTTTATTTAATTTCTTACTTTAAATCTGTCGTACTTAGTAATTAACGTTGCCATTGTTAAACATATTAAACATAAAGGAATACATATTAAACATAAAGGACTACATATTAAACATAAAGGACTACATATGTAAGCAACAACTACGATGACTATGGTCCACGGCGGCCACGCCCATGTCGGCCAGCTCTAGCATCAAGGCAGCCACCGGTTCCACAAGGTGGTGGTCGTATCTCTCTTCGATCTCGATCAAGTCCATCGGCAATGTCTTCTCGAACCATCTGTCGATCACCCGAGTCATCAGACTCCTCCACCTCCGTACGGCGTGGCTCATAAGCAGATGGCGGAACTGACTCAGACATGTGGGCAAATGGCTCTGTCGGCTGTGTAGGGGTACCCCACGAATAGTGATCCGGCAACGACTGATAGGATGACCACCCGTACATATCTGCACACCACTGGGAATAACTATCTGGAATATGGTCCACACCTGCTGTGATTGGCTGAGGCTGGTACACTTGAGGGGAAGTAGACTGATCGGGGAACCATGGCTGAGGACTGACTCGTGCCTGCCTATGTGTCTGGAGTAGTGTGGGATGGACCAGCTAGGCCAAGTGATAGAAAGTCAGCATCGGTCATACCAAATTCAAAGTCCTGGCTCCTATCAGCATCTACCCCCTGCTGAGGCGCCTCCTCCCTTGCAGGACTCCCAGCTGGTGCATGCCGTCCTCGCCCTCGGACAGCCGGTGGACGACGACGCCTGGGTACTCTAGGATGGACTGCAGGCAACTAACCATCCTCGGGTTGCACCATATCAGGTGCATCTAGTAAACCATCTAATGCAAACTCAGGTACCACACCATGAGCATGCATATATGGATCTCCTCGTCCAATCAAAGTCATATGTGCCCACTGATAATACCAAAGGAGGTACTGACGAGAAGGCAGCACGCCACCAACAGCCATGTCCAACTCCAAATGGCTCTGAGCCCTGTCGCGCCACATTTCGTACCATCCCCTCAAAAACGTAGGATACCACTCACCCTTACCCCATCGGCCGTCGTGCTTATGCATCACATCAATATTCAGAGGCCTCAGAGGAATGTGCTGGATTGCCCCCAACTGCATAACAACACGATCAACCTGGTGCCACTCCACGATCGCAAAGCATAGCAATGGACAAACTAGTCCCAAGAAGGTTGAGAGGCAACCACCTGACCCGGAACAATGGCCTGCACCGCCGGTTGTTCATAAGGCGTCCACTCGACCTACACAAGATCAGAAAATATATTTAGTCATATAGCTCTAAAACACCAATACACGGAACACAAAACGATAATAACAACATAACAGAAAACACTTACCCCTTGATGGTCGACGTTGTTCAGAATCATCCGCCACATCCGAACCCTGGGTCCGAAGGAGTCACGAGGCTGACGAAAACCCCTCCACCTGCAACAAACAAAACGCATATCATATTCAAATAGAAAGGCCAATAGCATAACATTTTCAGAT
>JASCZI010000568.1:19357-35789 GCA_036250425.1 Stylosanthes scabra | reverse complement strand
TTTTAGTAAAATCAAGAAATCGGGTGGAGATTGAGAGTTGTTATGAAACTAAGAAAGAGGGTGTTACAGTAACAAAGACATGGAGGAAGAGGGTGATTTTTTTTTTGGAAAGGTTTGTTTATTATCGACCCAAATGGGGAGGTTACATTGAGTTAACCTCCAAATTCCCCTTCGGCATTACCATCAAGGACCAAAAGGTTAACAAAATAGTACGTGTATCAACATATAATCATCCAAATCTAAAGTATTCTACTCCCATGTACACCAATAGGGTGATGGGGAGATGGAAGAAAGTGAAGGAAGCCATTATTAATGTCGTTGAGAGTGTGAGAGCTTCCAAATTATTTAATTGTTAGAATTCAAATTTCAAATTAATGAAGTGGTATCGAGCAAGTCTCTTTCAAATTAATTTGGGAATTAGGGTTCAAAAATTGGTATTTGTAAGCACTTATAGCTAAATTGAGCCGTAACATCAAATTTGCCACATCAATTAACCACTAGACATCATATAGGGCAATTGTCAAAACACATGGCATTTAGCGTGGCACATTTAACAGCTACATCATCGTGTTTTTGACGGAAGCTAACAAAAAGGCCAACGCGAAACACGACTTTAAATGTGGGGGCTATTTTGATGCCAAGTGAATTTCGGGGGTCAATTTGATCAATACCCCCAAATTTCAGGGGCCAAACTGATATTTAACTTTATTTTTATACTTACAGTACCTAATAGCCATTAAATTTAAGAATTAATATACGTTTATCATTATACATCTCCATGACCCCTTTGTCTTCTTTTTCTATTTTGATTTCTGTGTTGAGAGCTACAATATTTTTGTGCTATACGCAACTGTTTCTGTGTTATGGTATGTTGTATTAATGTGTTTTGTGAAATTTTTTATATTCATGTTTACATTTTCCATATTGTAAATAAATGAGATGTATGGAAGTACACAGTAGTACATGTAACATTATCGTAAATTTTAATTAAATTAAAGTGAATATTTTATTTTTTAAATAGGTATTAATAGTTTTTAGGTTGTCGTGAATATGATGACTATTAATTGATATTAGTCAAAAAATATTTATACTAGTATAAAATTATTTTTCTTTTTTAAATTGCATATTCTTTTCTGTATCTCATTTACATGCCTAACGAAATAAATTATGAAATTTTAAGATAATTATTTAGGGGATAAAATTGAAACTTTTTTCTTGCATATCTCATTAGCAATGTAAACGAAATAGTTTGTGTCGTTACATAAAATGAGACCCCACTAGTCACTCATGGAGATCGTTGGGAAAAAAAAAGGAGTTTTGAAAGAAATTGAGTGTAAATTAAGAAACTAGGAATCAAGATTAAAAACGTGAAAATTAAAGCTAGAGAACATAGCTAACAATTAAAAAAAAAATTGAAATTCAGCTAATTAAAGGTTTTGGCTAGGGTTAAGAATTGATTATCATTTTCTTAGTCACGATAAATAATTATGGTAATATTTAAGAGTCAACTTAATTAGTTAACCTCTACAAATTGAGAAAGGGCAATGAGGCATAATTAACCCAATCAAAATTCCTAACCAACTTACTAATTAAACTTACTAAAGTATTAGCGCTAGAGAAAACAATGTTAATTAAACAACTAATCTCAATCACAAGTCCTAATCAACTTACAACTTTAATTAGTAAATGATTAGTGTTAGATAGTAAAAACAAATTTAATTAAACTACTCTTAATTATCCAATAAGAAACACTAAGGTAAATCTAATATCTCAACCTCAAACCAAGAATTATCGTTAGTGAAAACTAAGTTAATTAAACTACTCTCAATTATCCAATAAATTTTTAAACCCCCAACCATCGATTAAAATGACCGCACCGGCCTAACGCCACTTGTCGCGGAAAATAAAGTAAACCTGAGGATATTGGAACGATTACGAATAAATTTAGGACGCGAAAACGAACACCTTCGCTAAAAGTTGGCCTGAACTGGATCAAACCGCGAAATTACCGAAACGTCATTAATGGGTGGCACCCTTAAAGTGAGCCAACTGCTCAAGACACCCATTCATTCTTCATTAAATGAAGAAGAATAACATGAGAGTGAGAGAGAGACGTATGGTGGTGGTGGTGATGTTTATAATCACCCGCCACTTCCGGCCGCCATAACTTTTACATTGGAGCTCCGATTGACGCACCGTTTGTGGCTACGTGAAGTTCTCTCCGTCCTCTTCGATTCTATACCAAGTATGAGGTATGGGTATCACGTTTTCTTTCTCGTTCTTAGCTCTGAAAGTTCTGAACGAATTTGAGTTAACCACCTTAAATTTCTTCGAATTTTGTGGTTTAGGTGATGATCTAGCTTGCTTTTGAGCATGATATTCGAAGCACATGAGCTGAGAATTCTGGTAATACATTCCAACCCATGTATTTGATGTTTTGATTGAACCCTAGGTTGATAGAGTGTGGATTTCGGTGTTTGTTTGCATGTTTGTGTTTTGTAGGTGGTAAATTGTGATGAATTTGTGTGCTTGGATGCTCAATGGTGCGAAGAGAATCGCGTGTAAGTGTTGAGCTTGGTGTCCATGTACGGATTTAGATTCATCGCTACAATTTATAATCTAGTATGAACACCTAGGCTAATTGGACATAGGATAAACCTTAATTAAGTAAAATGAAGTAGAGCTAGGGGTAAATGATGAATTTGATGTGATATGTGTTGTGAATGATGATTGTAAATGTTGATGATATTGAATGATGATTTGCGTTTGTGAATAATGTGAGTTGAGGCCAAGTGGCGACATGAATGATGAGCCTATACTTGAGAATGGAATAAGATGATGGTTTTAAGAACAAGGCCCATGGGGTCAGTTTATATTAAGGTGTGGAAGTGATGGAAATTGAGCTTTTGAAAGAAAGGGAATGTTCCTTCATGTTTTGGAAAAATGTGTTTTTAGGCGATTTTGGTGCGCCTTGATTTTGATTTTGTTGACCGGAATTGGTTTCTAAAAGAAGTGATTTAAAATGTGTTAAAATGTCTTTAAAATGTCTTTGGAATGATCAAATTTGGACTTGGGAACAAATGGTTTTGAGGGATTATATCTTTGAAAATTCTGCAGAATGCAGTGCAGCTGCAGAGAATCGATTCGTGCCGCATCCGAGTCGACTCTCTGAGCCATTTCAAGAACAAAATCTGGGTTTCGTGAACAACGAGTCGACTCTCATCTCCTGAGAATCGATTCATATTTCAACAGAGGCCAAACTTTGTTAATTAGAATCGATTCTGTTGCATTCAGAGTCGATTCGGTTGATGGGTTTTCTTCTCAAGAGTTTTTCCAAGGGTTTAGAGTCGATTCGGAATTATGTCGAATCGATTCAATATTCACTGGGAGCTACGAATCGACTCAGAAACTTCCCAAATCGATTCTAATATGCCCAGAATTCAAATTTAACGTTCAACATGTCTTTAGAGTCGATTCTTCCTCTTCGAAATCGATTCTGACGATGAATGATTTGGTTTTTAATGAAATTGATGAGTAAGAAAGATATCCCACCTATGTTAAAAGTTTCATCTCGTGTATAAAGCATATTTTGGTTCGAAAGCACAATATTACGTGAGTCTAGGTGATACGGCGGGTCTAAAGACCGACGTGACCTGCCTAGAACAAGCGGACTATCGGACGTAGTGGGTATCATGAGGGGCCTTCGGGCTAACGTCTCAGCTCGCTTTGGAGGGATAAGGGTATATGATATTGAAACCCCCATATATATATATAATGATAAGAGAACGTAAACGTTCAGGGCATTGGATAGGTTGTCCTCAGGGAAGTGCGTCTGATAGTGATCCGGGATATATACTAGATCGGTTGGGTTGGCTAAAATAACCAACCGAATGAGCTCATTCCAGCCATAGGGCCAGGCATTCATCATTTGCATTTGCTTGACATTGATTGGGTGTGCTTACTTGACTGCATTTATTTGTACGTGCTAAGTGATCAGATGTGCTTGTTTGTCTTGCTTGTGTTTGACTGTTCTGATGTTATGAGTGTGTTGGTTTTCTTGACCGGATTGAGATAACAAAGGTAAGATGTAGTTACCTAGTTCTAAGGCTATGGGAATATGAACTAGTAAATGAATACAGACTAAGATAACTAGGAAGAATATATCGCTGGGTTGGGAGTTTAGAGAGGCTTGTATGCAACGTGTGTGAGGATTCATGAAAAACCCGAGAGTCGAGTAGGATTGCCTCGTGTGGTCCTGCTAGCTTATTTATTGTGGTTTTGGCACTTTATCCGTACTGGGAATCCCGTGGGTTGAGGATTCTCACTCCGTATATTATCAGACTTTTCAGGTACAGGTTCAATGCTTGGGAAGTTGGTGAAGTACTCTTTTGATTCCACGGTGTTTAGCTTCTCCAAAAGTCAAGTCTTCCGTTGTGCCATGTGGAAAACTAGGGGTGTTGGTCTAGATTGTAAAATAGGACCTCTTATCCAGTTATGAGTCTAAGCTTCGCAGGTTCAGTTGTATATTGAGTCGAACCACTTTGGCTGTATATATATACTTAATAATGAGTTAGGTATTTATGTATAGTATGCAGGTCATTGGCTCAACTTTGTATAAATTAACCTTATGCCAAGTGTTTAGTAAGTTCAAGTCAAACGGTTTTCAAATCGTAACTTATTTATACTTGTTGCGCGTCCGTAGTGCCTTGATATTGGTTGAACATGTCCACGGCATGGTTAGCTAATATTGGGGTTTTACAAAATTATCCAATACAAAATATAAAAGTGACTCAAGTGAATCTAATATCTCAACATCAAACTAAGAATCAAAGTTTTACTATCCAAAAAATTTAATTAAACCTATATGTAACTATTGTTTGAGAAAAAATAAAAATCATTTCATACTCACATACATGAACGATGTGTATGTCTGTATGATTTTCCAATAGTATTAAAGTATTATTACTCCTATAATATATGCATCTTCCTTTCAAAACGGTTACCATTTTTGTAAAAAAATCCCAAAACATCTAGTATTTTATTGTATCCCAATATTACTCCATTTTATTATTATGCATTTATATAAAAATATACCCATTTCTAAGTCTATGTTGTGTCGCTCTTTTACGAATATTAATATAATACCCTTATTAAAAAAATATTAAAATAATACTTCTATAAAAATATAAAATAAAAAATTGGAAAGATAAATAAATAAACATATATCATAATATTAATTAAAATATATTAAATTAATTTTGGAAAACTTGAGAGATCATTCTTATAATGTTGTAATCCAATATTTTAGATGTTATAAATAAGAAATTATGGATATTAGATGTACGAAATCATGAATGTTATATGCATAAAAATATGGATGTTATATGTTTAAAATTATATACGTTATAAGTATGGAATTGTGTATGTTAAATTAAATATATTTTAATAAGTAATCAAAATATAACAAAATTATAATGACAACATACAAGAATGGAAATAAAAGTTGATGTGGGGGTATCAATTGAATTACATAAAGCCAAAGCTATTTAATATCTATTATATAATATTAAAATAAGGTTTTTGTACTTAATGATGGAACGCTGACATGGCACGCTCCTGAGAGTGTTTCTCGAGTTATATCTCTTAATTAATTCAATCAAATTAATTGGAAAATTAACATAAGTATTGTGCATTAAATTGATGAATATAATTAATAAATTAATATCAATCACTATAATGAGTTATTATAAATTTTATATCATTAGTATTAATATATTAATATCAAATTTTCCAACACTTTATTCTAATAATATAATATTTTAATTAAACTATAAATACAATTTAAAAATTTTGCGTCTTTAATATTATTAGTAATGTTAATTTAAGATGATGTGTTTTATTATGTTGTTTTTTAAAAACTATTTATATGCTTTTTATACGGGAATATGCTAATAATAACATATCGTGTAATCATTTAATTTAAATCATATAATTAAAGCTGTCAATCAAATATGTTTGTCGATCCAAAAAATTCAAAAACTTAGGAATGAAATAGTTTAAACAAAGATAAAAACCAATAAACAATCACAATGACAACAACCAAATTACATGAAAAGATAAAAAAAAATAACAACAAACAATATAATCAACAACTCCTCAAAAAAAATCTTACATAAATTAATATCTCAAAATAAAATAAAAAACAAAACGAAAATTAAAATTAAAATTTCTGAAAAAACAAAAGAAAAAATTCCTCAATAAAAAATATGTGATACAAACATAATCAAATCAAATCAAATATATCAAATCCATTTTGACGGGATATTAAACACAGATATGTGATAAAAGAGAAAGTTTTGAGAACTAATATATTTGAGAGCCAATACACTTGATGGTGATGATAGATGAGTTATAGATGATAATTCATATATTATGTGAGTAATCATTTTTATTGTGTTTGGATAATGCGTTTTTTAATTTCAGATGATAATTTTTTTTAATTTTAGATGATAATTTAATTATCGACTCACTAAGAACTTCCTAATGTTAGTTTTATAACATTGTTGATGATAAAAGTATACAGAATAACGATGAATATATTTTTATAAACGAAAAAAAACATAAAAAAAATACATGCCTTCTTGATATCTATTATTGTTTTAACTCACAAGTTATATACTGTTTTAATTATTTTATATATAATTAATAATATTAAAAGATATTTTCATTTTAAATTAAATTAATTTTTTGGTGCCTTGCACCGGCAAATACACTAGTTGGAACATATAAAACAGAGAATAAGGTATTTAATGGGCAGTTACACACTACTATTTAATACTGGAAATTGAAGAATGAATTGGTGAATTGCGTGTGAATAATTTTGAGAGAGAGAGTATAACAACCATTAATACAAGTAAAAAAAGAAAGTAATGGTAACTATGGTTAAAATGATAATGGCTATCAAACATTTTCCCCATTTTTACGTTGAACTAAAGTATTTTCCGCGCTTTGCGCGAAGTGTTAAATCGATATTTTATATATTTTAATTTTTTTATAATATTATATAAAGGAATAAAATACTTAAGGTTAGTGATAAAATTGTTATGTAATTTTCTTATATTTACCATTTACAAAATCTAAATTGAAAAAAATATTATTCTTTTTTTTAATAAAAAAAATTTAAATTGCTGAATTATTTTGCAATTACTGTATCATAGTATCGTTGGCTCAACTCACTAAATTAGACAATTGTCAATTAACTAATTTATATTTTGATTAAAAAAAATAATATCTCTTAATTTTGTATCTTTCATTTTGTAAATGTAATATTTTAAATTTTTATATTTTTTCTTGTAAATCTAATAGTTGAAAATTTTAATTTGAAATTAATAAATTTTATTTTTCAATTAATCTAGCTAACCAAGTGGTTTTGTCAACCAAGTGGTTAACCAAGCAAACTTGTTTACGCGCTTGTTTCCCCTTAATATAACGTCAACCAAGTGCTTTAACCAAGCAAATCTGTTTCGCGTCTTTTCATTCTGCAACTTTCATCATCATGTTCTTCTTCGTTTTCTGCTGTTAGAAGAAGAAGAAGAAGAAGAAGAAGAAGAAGAAGATGATGATGATGATGATGATGATGACGAGATGATGATGATGATGATGCAGATGTAGACATGGAAGAAGGAATTAATGAAGGAAAGAAAAAGAAGAAGTAGAAGAAGATGTAGATGCAGACTTGGAAGAAGGAAGGAAGGAAGATGTAGTTGAGTTTAGCATATTATTTCGATGGATTTTAGCATATTATTTCGGTTGAGTTTAGCATATTATTTTGGTGGATTCTGGGTTATTTTTTTTTGTTGAGTTTAGAATATTATTTCGGTTGAGTTTAGCATATTATTTCGGTGGATTCTGAGTTATTTTTTTAGTTGAGTTTAGAATATTATTTCGGTGGATTTTATAATATTATTTCAGCAGATTCTGAGTTATTGTAATCAGAACCAAACGAAACGTAATAACATCAACAACAACAATGACAACGACAGCGACAACAACAATAAAGACGAAGAAAAAGTTGCAGACATGAAAGAAGAAGACGACGACGATGAAGACAACGAAGAAGTTGTAGACATGGTGGAGGAAAAAGAAGAAGAAGAAGAAGAAGAAGAAGAAGAAGAAGAAGAAGAAGAAGTTGATGATGAGATGATGATGATGATGATGGCGATGATGATGGTGATGCAGATGTAGACATGGAAGAAAGAATGAAGGAAAGAAAAAGAAGAAGAAGAAGTAGAAGAAGATGCAGATGCAGACTTGGAAGAAGGAAGGAAGGAAGGAGGGAAGGAAGGAAGGAAGGAAGGAAGGAAGGAAGGAAGGAAAATGCAGTTGAGTTTAGTATATTATTTCGGTGGATTCTGGGTTATTTTTTCATTGAGTTTAGAATATTATTTCGGTGGACTTTATAATATTATTTTGGCGGATTCTGGGTTATTGTAATCAAAACCAAACGAAACGTAATAATAACAACAACAACAACAACAATGACAACGACAGCAACAACAACAATAAAGATGAAGAAAAAGTTGCAGACATGAAAGAAAAAGAAGAAGACGACGATGTAGACAACGAAGAAGTTGCAAACATTGTGGAAGAAGAAGAAGAAGAAGAAGAAGAAGAAGAAGAAGACAATGATGAAGGAGGAAGAAGAAGACGACGACGGTGAAGGAGGACGATGAAGAAGAAGACGGCAACAATGAGAAGGATGAAGAAGAGCGCGTGTACACGCGTTTTAGGGTGAGAGTGGGGGTTTTGTTTCAAAATTACTTGGTTTTCCACTTGGTTAGTAAAAACCACTTGTTCAACTATCATTACCCTGATATCCCAAAATATTATCTTATTCTTTTATATATCTAATTATTTAAAATTTTTATATATCTAATTATTCAAAATATTATCTTATTTTTTTTATATATCCAATTTGATAAGAACACTGTAATAATTGTTTTTTAATTGATCTTTCGAATCGTGTGCCATGCTGAATTGTAACATGTTACATGATCCTCCATTTAATGGTGCATTCATGGATTTCACTGAGGTGATGACAAGTGTTAATTAATTTGAGAGTGAAAGATTTATGATAGGCTTCTTGAGAACTTGACACTTGTCAAGTACAGATACTATTACTATTGAATCTTTATATAGTGGGGATATTGAATCTTTATATAGTGGGATATTATCTTATTCTTTTATATATCTAATTATTTAAAATTTTTATATATCTAATTATTCAAAATATTATTTTTTTATATATATCCAATTTGATAAGAGCACTGTAATAATTGTTTTTTAATTCATCTTTCCTATCATGTATCATGTTGAACTGCTGAATTGTAACATGTTACATGATCCTCCATTTAATGGTGCATTTATGGAATGCGCTGAGGTGATAACAAGTATTAATTAATTGGAGAGTGAAAAATTTATACTAGACTTCTTGAGAACTTGACACTTGTCAAGTAGATACACTATTACTATTGAATCTTTATAAAGTGGGATGCCTTGTATCATTCAAACACTACTATATTTATTTGCACTTGTTAGACTACCATCAGTTGTTTTATCAGGCAATATTCTTTTCCAGAACCAGTGCCTCCTCCACAAAAACGTCATCTCTTCAATGGGAATCCCTTTGGTTTCAGGAAGCAAGAAAAAGACAAAAATGGTCATGATAGTAATCCACCCGGCAAAGAAGAGGAATAATCCAAACTTGATGGAGCAGAGAAGAGCAAGGAACGATTGGGCAATTATGAAAGTAAACAGCAGGTTTACGGCGACCGTGACGCTTTGCCCGGCCGACCGGATTTCCTACGGAAATATCTCGCTCGGGACTGTCCAGCCAAGCGGTCCCCATGACCATCCAAAAGCTAATACAAAGAGGCAAATAAAAACCACAACCAATATTGAATAGCCTTTGGATAGTTCTTGGTTTTCTCCGAACTTGATCCCAAAAATTATGGCTACTATAACCTGCTCATGTGAAAGAATATAGTATGAATAATTAGTTGGACAATGTTATCTACAATGTTAGCTGCAATGAGAACAATTCAAAGGATCTATGCATATTTGCATTTGGTTTGAAAGTTTTTTTTCTCAGACATTTCTGTTTTTATTTCATTTTGCTCTTGCGTAGCAGACTTCTTATTCTTCTTTATGTTGTATTATTATTTTTCCTCTTTCTTAGTGAAATTATTCTTCTATTAAAAAAGACATCTGCATTTCATATATATTACTAATATTCCTAGTTTAAGTTT
The DNA here is from genome assembly GCA_036250425.1 of Stylosanthes scabra. NCBI lineage: Eukaryota > Viridiplantae > Streptophyta > Magnoliopsida > Fabales > Fabaceae > Stylosanthes > Stylosanthes scabra. The sequence continues at coordinate 25,482 of JASCZI010000568.1, read as the reverse complement.
CATTCAATTTCAAGCACCTTATCCTAGGATATAGCTCAACAAAATGAGCCAATCTTCTAGAGTTGTGTGTTCAGAAACATAGTTTAATCAAACTGATATAAAACTGAACCTATCCTTTTTAAAAAACTTAATTTTTAAGTAAATATTTAAGCAAACCACAATTTTTTATTTTTAAAATGTGGGTTGATTTGAAATAAAATCAAATAAAACTGGTTTTCACCAACGGGTGTCTTTTCTTCTCTCGAAAATTGTTCTAGCCTCAACGTTAAAACCAAATTATTTGTATATTAAAAACTGAAATTTTTTTACGATAATATTAGATGTATCATTATACATATCTATATATCCTATTTAGCAATACAAAAAAATGTAAATATTAGCACATAAATAAAAAATTTTCTGTGCTAATATTTAATTTTTCGTATTGCTAAATGATGTGTACGGATGTGTATAATGATACACATAAATTAATTTTTTTATGTTAAAATATTTTTCTTTTTCAAATAAACTAGTTTATATTGGATTTTAAAAATAAAACTTGTTTAATTTTTCTGAAATGATTTAAATTGGTTCACTGTGTTATAAAGCGGTTTAAAACAAGAAAAAATATAGAAAAACAACTTTTAGTTAATCTAGATTAGTTTATTTTAGAAATTAAGTTTATAATTTAAGATTTAAAGTTAAAAATTTATGATTTAGAGCATATAATTTAAAATAAATAAAATTATTTTAAAATTTTTGGCTAATATCAACTGGAAAAAAGTTGGTTAACCTTACTCTAAAAACTAATTTGGTATGTAACAAAGTGATTTGATTAGTTTCTAAACCATTTAAAATGGTTTTATTAAAATGAACGCTCATCATACATTTAGCAATGGTACTTTTGTTAGGCTTTCTAAGTTCTTTTTTTTTTTTTTGTGTGTGTGACTAGGCTTCTAAGTTCTGCATCAATGAATGAAAATATACATGAGCGATGGATTTCCCTTACCTGGCAAATTATCATTTGTATTCCACCACTGATGAGAAGAACTCTCCTGCCAAGTTTATCCACCGTGGCAATGGAAATGAAGGTTGAAAATGCAAGAACTCCGCCGGTCAAGGCAGACGATACAAGAGACGCGTCTCCACCGAATCCCATGCTCTGAAACAGCACTGGAGCATAAAACAGAATGGAGTTTATGCCAGTCAAGATCTGGAACGTGGGCATGAAGATTGACATAACCAACTCTGGCCTGCTCCGCTTCTCAAGTAAGTTACGAAAAGGATGCTTTATTGAGTTAGCCACCTCGCTCGCCTCAACCATGTCTTGGAACTCCGCTTCCACGTCACTTGTTCCTCTGATCTTTTCCAGAAGCTTCCTTCCTTCTTCTATGTATCCGCGTTCTAATAAGCTATTTGGAGTGTCTGGAAGGAATATCCCTCCTATGGTCATCAAAAGTGCTGGTACTGCTGCTAGGCCTAGGGAGAGTCTCCACCCCCACGGTTTAATCCTTTGTGTTCCGTAGTTAACCATATTTGCTGTGAAAATTCCCAAAGTCGTTGCTACTTGAAACATCATGTTCAGTCCTCCTCTAAGGTGGGTTGGCGCCATCTCCGACAAATAAAGCGGAACGGCCTTCAAGAAATTTTTTAAATAGTTAGAAATTAAAACATTCTCAACCCATAAGCTGTCTACTAAAGCAGTGATGCTACTTGTACGAGTTTTTTGTCAGTTCATCCAAGTTGAACCTGCTACAATAATAGCAAACAAATGTATCCATATGGTATTGAAAAATGTGAACTCAGGACAGAAAGACTAAGCGAAATATATGTAAAAGGTTTTAGTTTATGAAATAATAAGTGAAAAAATCTAAACAGAATACACCGAAATATAGCAAATTAAATGCAAAAATTGAAATGAGTAAGGAATTGAAGGAGGAGGATGAGGTGGAGGGGGAGGGAGAATGATGATAGTGACAATGATGTAAGAGAAGAAGAAATCCAAAAGAACAAAGGAGGGAAGGAAGTGCATTGGAGAAAAAAACTTGGATGAGTTTGGACGGTGAAAAAGCTTGTACAGTAGTTTTATTGTTTATTGATAACCAAAATCTGAACCATCCATGTTGAATATATGTTGAAATACAAAATAATTTCAAATGCATTGTAACTAATTTTTAGTAGGAAAATAGCATTTGAAATCCAAAATACTTCCAAATACAAAATATTTTCAGTAGGCAAATAGCATTTTTCAAACTTGTTTTTTTTTTTTTTAACTAATGCTGTCATTCACACTATTAGAACAAGAATTGATAATAATTTATTAGAGGAAAGTGTCAGTACCTGATTTCCAAGTCCAATGCCGATGCCAAGCAAAACGCGACCAAAGATCAGCATTGTGAGGTTAACAGCTGAAGCATTGATAGTTGCTCCGATAAGAAAGCTGATCCCGCCGGCTATGATACTTGTCCGACGGCCATACTTCCTTGTCACACGAGATGCAAACAAGGAAGCAATCAAACCAGCAATGTATAGAGAAGAGGTAAACGCTGCAAGAAGCTGATTATCATACTTGCAATAACCGTTTTCATGTGCACGCTTTTTCTGCTTGTATACTGACGGGAAGAAACGTTCAAGAAAGTCATCCATGGAAGTAACCCCACCTGTTAACCAAAAAAGTCATGATTTCCACCTTCTAGTGATTCTTACTGCAAATTTGGTGGTTCAGTGTTTTAGGTCTGTTTAAGAGTTGGGATTTTGAAAAGAAAGACCAAACACTTCCTTTTTCTAATCATCTCTTTGAAAATCGCAAGGGAGACAGGCAAAAGGAAAAAAAAAAAGTGTCGGCCACCTAAAATTTCTCTGATAACCGATGATTCAAAATGCTGCTTTTCATGTTTTAGTTATACTGCTTATGAATGTAAGAGAATGGGGAGGAAAATAAAAGTTAAGAGAACACGTGATCTTGTTAGAAATTACAAGTCCCACATCTAACAACTAACAAGTACATGAACAAATGGTCTTAAAAATTTATAAGTGTGAGACATCCTAAGTTAATTTTTAGGATTATATTAGACCAATGTAATTTCAATTTTAAAAAGGCCGTTACTTTTGTCACAGGAGTTTTTTAGCTTTTTCCCCTCAAGTATATTTATTCTTTTATGACCAAAAGCATTAAGTTACCTAAATTTTTCATTCACAGTAGTATCAACTATAAAGGATCTGAAAACCATGAAAAAATTGAGAATCATCAAAACTGTGATTTAAGAAAGAAAGGAACCTGAAATCCCAATGTCATAGCCAAAGAGAGAGCCACCGGTGGCAGCAACAATGCAAGCAATGATGACATAGGCGGTGACTCTGCCTTTGTACTGCTCTGCTCTTTCCTTTGTCACTGCACCTGCTGTGAATGACCCTCCGGCCATTTCTTCTTCACTTATATTCTTCTTCTCAAACCGCTGAGGAGATAGGTTCTTCATTATTCCCCTGCATCTCAAAATTTATACTAGGTAGTATTCATACCAACCCATTTCCACAAGCCAAACATAGAAAATAATTTTGTTGTTGAAAACTTTATTAATTTTGACGTAATTAATTTCTCTATTTAATGTTTGGATGCATGTGCAACTTACTTAAAAGCAACCGTGTCATACTTTTCTGGATGTGTTTATTATTATTTTATATATAAATATTATATATAATTTTATTACTAGAAAAGAAGTAACAGTCAACATGCTAATCAGATGGATGAATATTCTATCAGTAGAATGTTTTACACTTTTACAAAACCGAAATGCTTTCATTATGTTGCTACTTTGAATGTCCGTGAATCTTTAGGTAAGGTCATTGAAGGAGGAACGAACACAGTAGCGTTTGATTTTAGAGACTGGAACTAATATTCTGCGATTGAGACTAAGTATTATGTTTGGTTGATAGAGACTGGAATTAAAATTTTAGTCTTAGTCCTCAGAATTTCAGTATTTTCAGTACCTCCGAATAGTACAATTGGGGGATTGGAGACTGAGATTGAAACTTTAAAAACTTTTTTTTACTTGAATATTTTCATTTAACATTAAAGTTTCTATTACTAACCTTTGTTATTCATCTATCAACTTAATTTAATCTCTATCTCTCAATCTTTGTCTCTTAGTAAATTTTAAACCAAACACAAACTTAATTCAATCTAATCTTTCGATCCAGGTCTTCCAATCTCAATTCTCCAGTTTTAATCTCTCTCCCAAACACTACCCAAAGAATAATACCATAGGGGGCGGGGGTAAAATAGAAAAGAAAAATATTAATTATAAACAAATTAGTACCATGAATAAAATTGATGTAAATTAAAAATTTTAGAGATAAAATTAAAACAAATAAATTAGGGAAAAAATATATTTTAGTCTAAAACTAAACACATTGTTCAAGTTTTTATATTTAGACAATACTTTTTTTTTTTTAGAAATACTTGTTTGGAAAGCACAAGTACTTTATTCTATGATTATGATTGTTAAATAAAAAAATAATAGCGTGCTTATGTTGTTAACATTGAAACTTTAGAGGTACTAAAATAGATATTTTTTTTTTCGATCGGTAGACACTCACCAAAAGACCCAAGGTGGTGAGAGGTTCCAAAAAGGAACAAGTTATGAGTACAAAGAATATAATAAAACAATACAAAAAACCAACTAAAAGACTCAGCTCAAGAACAAAATTAAATTACAAAGACTACACCAATTCTTGAATCAACCCTCTTCTTTCTTGACTTCTTTCAATCCATTTTTGCATCCAAATATTGTGCGTATTGACTATTCAATTCAACTCCTCAGCACTGATTTTTCGACCTTCAATGTCATCCATGATTCAAAGCATTTTTGCACTCCTTAGCCACTTCCATTTTACATCCCCAACGTAGAATATCACACCATATCTTCGTAACAATAACAGTAATCAAAGAATACATGGAGCAAAGTTTCTTCAACACTAATACACAAACACATTAATAAGTTTGGTGTTGTGATGCATAAGCATCATTGAAGGTTTATTCTTCTAATTCATGTATAATTCATCATATAAACATCTAATATTTGTTGTAATTGATTAATAATTGAATTAATTTAGATACTGTGATTAGTTTGTTGATTATTTTAGGAAAAATGGAAAAAGGAAGCTTGAAATGCAAGAAAACAGAGAAAACAGAAATCTGGATCGACAAGCCTCAAGTATAGGCATGGAAGTGAAGTATATGCGTAGATCATCACTCAAAATCAGCAACCAAACTCAAATATAAGCGTGGGAATTGTTCATGCAAGCTCAAGTATAGGCGTTCAAACTCAAGTATATACTTGAGCATCAAAACACCAAAGTATATACTTGTCCCAAGTATATACTTTGACATCAAACCAGAAGCACCCATGACCAGCTCACGCATAGGCGCCTGAGCCAAAGTATAGGCGCCTGTTTTTATCAGTTTTCACCAAAGTATAGGCGCCAATTCCAAGTATATGCGCCAGTTTTGCTGCACTTAGCAGTAAAGTGTGAATTCAATGTAATTTCATTTAAAGCTAATTTGTATTTCATTTAAATTATGTAAATCTATAAATAGGTGAATTTCCAATGATTTAGGACATCATCACATCATCATTACATCTAATTTTCAGTTTTGATTAGAGATTAGATTAGAAATCATTGAAGTCACCCAGATATAGATTAGTTTTTGTTGTAGCCCAATACACAGTAATGAAGTAATTCAGTTTTTCATTCAGAATTCTCTTAGCAAATTTCTCTCTCTCTTTCTCTCTTAAGTTCTTTGAATGTTCATACATTCAAGAACCATCTTCATAGCATTTTTACATCCAAGATTCATTGTTCTTATGAATTCAAGAATCATCTTCATCACTTTCCTTGAGTCATTCATGATCATGAGTGGCTAAACACCATAAAGATTGAGGAGGAGGAGCTTTGTTCATGATCAAGCTAATGGATTAACCCAACATTCTACACAAAGTCTGCAAGTTCTTCATCAAATTCAAAGGATTCTTCTTGTTCATTAATTCAAGAATCAAGTTAACCGAGAGGTATAATTGGTTCTCACTTTGGTTTAATTTCTATACTAGTTCATGAGATTAAACATATTATTAATGGTTTGTGAATTA